>PVLA01001969.1:0-228106 GCA_004027455.1 Hydrochoerus hydrochaeris
GCCTGGTTGGGTTCATATGAAGAGTCCTTGACCTAAGACAGGTGCTGTCCTCACAGGGACTGCCATACTCCCATAAGTGATAAAGGAAAAAATGTAGGGAGCGGCATGATAGCCTCACACATCTCTTCCTCCTGCAGGCATCCAGGTGCATCGGCTTACATTTCCCAAGCTAACTAAGTAACAAGATTGAGATGTTACAGAGGTGAAAAGAGTTAATTAACACCTATTGCTTGGGATTGTCCCTGCCTGGCCCTAAGCCTGGGGTGCTTCCTGCTTGGGGTTGGGGGTTGCTGCCAAAGATTGGCAAATATATACTCCAGCTTCTAAAAAATAAAGGGGGATTCAGATTCACTCACAGACTGGTGTGCAGTGTCTTCTGTCTCTCACTCACCGACTCCCTGTCCACCTTTGGGAACCCTCTGCCCTGCCGCAGCTGGACTCCGGCAATCATTGTACTCAGGTTTCTTTCTTTCTTTCTTTCTTTTTTTTTTTTTTAGCATGAATGTTTCAATTCTGTTGTCTTTAGTGTTGCTGAATATGAAGACATAAGTCATACATGGGAGAAAAATCCAAGGTAGGAGGTGTTCTGTCCTTAAAATCCCCTTGGTCAGAAAATAGGACCACAGAGGATTGATGCAGAGTGTGAGCATTCCATTATTGAAAAATTATGAAAAAATAAGCAGCCAGTATAATAGACAGTTGTTAAGTTCAAATTGATTGTAGCTAAAAGAACTGGCGTGTGTGAAAGTTTTCCTTACGAGGTTGTCTCTCATAACAAAGTAAATGTTAAGTATCAGACCTAGATATTGAGACCATATCATGATGAGACTAGAGAGAAACATGTAGAACATTTATTTTTGCCCAACGACACAATTATAGTTATTTTCCAGTACAAATGCTGATTTGATATATCTGATAATTATAGGAACCATAAAGTTCTCTAAGGAGAATAAAAATTTATTTTTAATGGCTCTCCAGTTAAAATCAATTTATTTTTCTGAGTAAAGCAAAATATCAGAGGACTGCTTAAGTTTTAGTGATATTACATTTTAGATAGAATTTTATATAACTCCTTTTAATAAAATGAAAGTTAATTTTGAGATGAAGCATCTCTGTTACCTTACAGTGACACAATTCTTCCATCTGTTAAGCATAATATAATGTTTTGCAAATTTAGAAAGAATAAATCAATAGAGAAGAAATACAAACATAAGAGAAGCAATTTTGTCTACCAGTATGTATGTTAAATTGGTAAACAAGTTATTTTTCTTTGTTTTTCATTATCATGTTTTCTTTGTGAAATTGGCTTAAAATTTCTAACCATATTCTGATTCTGTATTTTTACTTTTCGTATTCAAATTATTTTGGACACTATACCTTGTAGAATGGTTTCTAACTCAAAACAAACTGCTATTCAGATTTTAATAAGCGTTACAATGCAAAAGAAAATATGTTCCTCAAATTATTGTTTCTGTCACACTCCTATTTAGTAAGTTAATACACTTAACTTTACACATATAAAAATTAAGAGTAAATTAAAAAGAGATTAAATACGAATTGCTTAAATACTTTTTTATCTTAACAGAATTGTAACCACAGATGCTGAATGCATTGACTGCAGTGCTGTGGCATTGGCTGATTCTTCTTTGAATCATCTCCAGAAAGCATGGTTTGAAAGTAAGAAAATCATTTCAGATGAGTTATTATATTCCTTGAACTTCTAGTGCAATCAGAAGTTTTCCAAAACTTGTTAACTCTTCCAATTTGCAAGTTTCTTAAACTAGATACGTCTGCATTTCCTAGGTTCTGTAAAGAGGAGGGAAATCACCAGGAAGGTCGCTTTAAGCATGTTTCTAGCCCGAAGGGAGGTAGCAACCGCAAGCGACCTAATAAGAAAACTCGAATTTGAGAGGTTAGTTTTCTAGGAATATTTTGCAGACCTAAGATGTTTGGAGAGTTTTAAAAAGTGGCCAGACTTTTGGGCACTTACAGAACTTATAGCATATTTGGAGCCATTTGTAACTATCAATATCTTTAATATCTCTCTCTCTGTCTCTCTCTGTCTCTCTCTGTCTCTCTCTCTCTCTCTCACACACACACACACACACACACACACACAGGAGCAATATAATTTTGCAACTTACTAGGTTTAGAATTTTTTCTTGACTAGTTTTTACTCAGTATCTAAAGGTAAGTTGTTATTGTGGCTAAAATGGATGGAATTTATGAACACTGAATCATCAAAGAAAGCAACATTTCTTTCTTTGAAAAATATGTGCATTTATGTGTATGATCTAGGAAAAGGTTACTACTGCTTGGGTTTAATGTTAATAAACTTACGATATTAATACCTGACATATCATACACCTCCCGGGCTCTCTTCCAAATTTTGCTTACACTGTATTAACTTATTTACTTCCCAGAACATTATTAGAAAAGTAATGTTATTGACCCCAGTTTACAGAAGAAACAACTGAAAAACAAGGTATTTTGATTAAAATCATAGAGTTGTTATATTACAGATTTGGCAGTCAATACATGTTGCCTTAGAAAACATGTTTGCCACTGTTTTCTACTCCCATTTTTCTTTTGATATATTTTACTAGACAGTGAGAAATATAATATCATGTGAACGTTGGTATTCAGAATATTTATACACATTTTCAAAATTTGTTACTGTAATACACAAGGAAACAAATTCAATACTTAAAGTAATATCTTCATTATAAATTCAGGAAAGAAGTGAGTATCCTGACACATCAGAACTGAGATAGTAGGTTTGCTGCATTTTGAATACTGCTTATGAAAGTAAATCTTCTTTTCCAAAACATGCATAATCATTGAAACAATGAGTACATTAATAGAGAGCATATCATTATTTATAAAGAATTTCTTCCAGGGAAAGAGAGATAGGGAAATGTTGGGCAAAGGAAATATAATTATATTTAGATAGGAAGCATGTTGGTAAATTCCAAAATGTAATATAAATTATGACTTGAAGAGGAAGTACAAAAAAAGCTGGGTGAACTTGGAAGATAGCTGATAAATCAAAAACTTGAGAGTTTTGAAAATACAATCAATAGATGAGATTAAAAAATGAGAGTTTGTTTCAACATAAGCAAAATTCTATACAATATAAACAGAAAGTAAATAAATGATTGAGACTAGGGAATGGTGTGAAAGAGGATAAATTTTGGGGTTTTGGAGAACAATTTATTCTTTTTGGGTGGTTAAAATGTTCTAAAGTTGATTGTGGTGATGGTTGCACATTCTTCAAACAAACTAAAAACCATGAAATTATATGTTTTCATTGGGTGAATTGTAGAAGACATGAGTTATACCCTTAAAAACTTTTTAAAGACTTTCCTTAAAATGTCACCTCACATGGAACTTTTGTGAGGTAAACTGAGAGGCAGAATCACTGATGCTTTTGATTCATAACTCTAAATGACAGCACATATATAAATTCTATCATGCTAAGCAGATGATAAGTTATTTTGGAGCATGTTTAATTTTTCTTATACATATTTTGTTGTTAGTTAACCAATAGGTCAAATAAGACAGCAAGTATATACATATACACATATATATTTCCTTATCTATGTAGAGAAAGGCATTTTAAACACTTCTTCAGACTATCCATGTATATAATTGTAAACAATAAAAATAGATATTGAAAATAACAAAAACCTAAAACAGAAAAAAAAAATCAAAAAAGTACACTTCACCTATGGCACATAGATGTAGCTTCATGAATGTTAGTGTTTGAAAGTAATTTTTAATGCATAACAATTCAAAAAATTATATTTACCCTTGATATAATGCAAGAATCTTTTCAGATGCATGATGAAATTAGCTGGATTTTATGAAAAATAGCCAAAGTAATATAAATTATGACTTGAAGAGGAAGTACAAAAAAAGCTGGGTGAACTTGGAAGATAGCTGATAAATCAAAAACTTAAGAGTTTTGAAAATACAATCAATAGATGAGATTAAAAAATGAGAGTTTGTTTCAACATAAGCAAAATTCTATACATTTGCTAATTTTTATTGTAACCAATCATTAGGTTTGGCAAAATTATACTTTCTCTCCTTTATCATCATATATTCTGTATTTGTCTCCTGCACTTTTGAAGAGTTTGCTCTATCTCTGATTTTAAAAAATCAAGTATTTATATTGTGATGATTTCTCTGTATACATAGGATCAGTCAAGATGTACAATGAAGTTATCCAATTAGTAGAGGCCAATATATTGTTAATGGCCTTTTACACTCTTTGTTTTAATAGTTTTTAATTTGGGAACTGAAAATTATTTTAAACAACTTAAAATTTAAGTGATTCCTCTTTTAGCTTGATGAATTAGATCACCATGCCATGATTTTGTATAGAAGTAACAATTCTAAGGTTATAGATATCTGTATAAATGAAAGCTAGTGAAAAATCAGTTACCTCTTTTAATATTTGTAGTAAGAACAGCAAAGATTTAATGTTCTCTCATTCTAACTGTGGAACAGCAGATGAGTAATCATTTTCACAGGCTAATTGATATTGTCATGATAATTTTGCTATCTGTTAAACTAAATTAATAATTAGTGTTTTTTCCTACTCCTGAATGGTGACTGATTTGAATCCTTGCATGCTATAATTGTTTTCATTTAGTTAATCATAAACTATTGAAAGCAATTTAAAAGAAAGAATAAAGAATATAACCTTGTTTTCCTCTTGTATGGAATAAGTTGGCTGTCGTTAGGTGGTATTGAAATTCTCCAGATGTTTCTAATGAGAGCTATTAATTCTCTATCCTCAGCTGACATTAATTGTTCAATACAGAGCAGCAAGGTTATGCCCTCTGAGAATGAAGATTCAAAGTCTGCTATTACAGTAATAGGTTTTTTTTATTACTTAAAAAATCTTGAACTATTGTGATCATTGTTTCTTTGAAAACAATTGAGTGTGCTTGAAAGGAAATTAACAGTTCCATGTTTTCATTTTAGATATCAAGAAAATTTATTCACTGCCATAGCTCATAAAATATGTTGTACATGAAATTACTCTTTATTGGTAAGCAGACATAATAACAAATGGCTTTTTGTGATTTCTAGGTAAGAAAGAAAAAAAAAGCAACTGAAGTGTTTTGAAGCCTATTGAGTTGTGCCTATTTGTATTGTAAAAGCGACATCCCTCACCATAATGACATGCCTAGTTTTAGGCAACAATTTTCAATTTTCTATGCTTCTATCCAGTTAAATATACAATGATTTTTCCTCAGTGGATTTATTACTCAGCATCTCCTTTGCACGAGATGTCTCTTGAAGTATAGTTATCCTAAGAAATTATTTTAAGAATACATTTTTGGTCAGGAATACATTAATATTCATCAAAAAATATCAGCATGTATATAATGTGCAATGTTATTAAATATAAAATAAAAGTTTTAGGACACTGTTGTTTTTATTTTTAAAAATGTCACTAGTAGCAGTAGCTGTTCAAATGTAGCAGGTACAGTGTGATGTTTCTATACATATATACATTGTGTAATAAACAGTGCAATTCGTGAATTTCTTCCTTGAAACATTTAGCATCCATTATCATGAAAATTTTTAACATTTTCAATTTTTTTAGATTCTACCAATGAGTAAGATCGTATGGTATTGGTCATTCACATCTTGGCTTATATCATCTGACTTCATGTTTTCCAGGCTCACTCACGTTACTCCAAATGACAAGGGTTGACTGACATTTCATTCACAGTTTGCTCACTGAATCATTGATGATCATTTGCATCTAGTCCATATCTTGGCTATGGTGATGTGCAGATGTGTTTCACATTCCAGTGTCACCTCCCCTGGATCTGAGCCCAGCAGCGAGTGTGCTAGATCATGTGGTATTCCTACTTAGAGATTTTTGAGGGACTTCCACATCTTCCTTCATTCTGACTTTACTAATTGACATCCATATCCACAGTAATTGCTCCTTTTTCACCACTTCATCAGAATTTTTTTTTTCAAAATAACCATGATAAGTGGATTAAGATAATATTTCATCGTGGGCTTGGTTTGTACTTACCTCATGGTTAATGAGGCTGATTAGTTTTAAATACAGCTCTTGGTTATTTGTATGTTCTTTTTAATTTTTGTTGAGAAAAAGTCTAGTAGTGTTGTAATTTATGCCCTTGAAGTGAATGGAAAGGGTGAGTTTGAACTCATTCTGGTAGGACCAACTATGCCTTTTGCTCTACAAACTCTTCTTGCTTTTCACAATTGCGTGCTGATTAGGAAACCCATTAGTTAACATCTGTTTACTGGGCTACCATGTTTGCTTGCTCACTTATAAGTATGTATTTATTGTTCAGGATGTGCTAAATTCTTCTGTAAAGGATAGAAAACAAATCAGAGAACTGTGAAATTTAAAGTTGAGTTTTTGTAAATGGGGTGGGGTCTCAAGGAAGGAGAGGAGAATGGGAAATAAAAAGAATTAAGCATATTATGCACAGCTACAAATTCTCCATAATGAATGTGATCACTATGGATGGTAAACTAATGGGAAAAAGAAAGACAGAGCATCTGCGAACCAGGTATGGTGGCACAGATCTGTAATTCCAGCACTCTGGGATTAGCCAAGCCTAACCTGGGCAATTTATCCTTCCCCTTATAGACAACAACAAAGAAAAATATTGAGCTTGAATGGGGTCACAGACAAATTTTAATCGGGAAAAACTCTTTGGAGTGCCAACACTGTGCCAAGATCTGAATAAAACAACTCAAAATGGAAACCCTTGAGACTGGAACTGGTCTGGCTCACAGGGGGTTAGGGTTAGGGTTAGGGGTTAGTGGTTAAGGGTTGGGGGTTAGTACTAGGTTTAGTGTTAGTGTTTGGATTCGAGATAAAAGACCAAGGTGGAATGCTCCCAGTGACTGTTCAGAATAGAGAAGCAGGAGAGTCAGAATGAAAAAATGGCACAGGCCCTGCAGGGAGTCTGATGCTAGCTCGAGTTCCCAGGTGAAGTCTTTCAGTAGTATATTTTCTAGTTTTAAAGCATTTCTGTGGTTACTGTAGAGTCTACACCAAGAGAGAATTCACATGTCACATTGAAAGCTTTTATTTTGCAAATTCCAGGTGGTAAATGAATCTGGCAGCAGCAAGAGTCAAGAATCGTTTCTTAATTTTTGACCAAATAATAACCCAGCAAAGTGTAGCAATGTTAACTAATTTGGAAATAGAAAGTGATCCTATATATTCTTTCTGAGCTCATGTCTCCCTTACAATTACATGTTATAGACATGTATTGCAAATTTAAAACATTTAAAAGCATAATTCTGAAATCAACTATCAGGTGAGTTTTCTGAAGGCAGTCTCTCTGTCTCTCTGTCTCTGTCTCTGTCTCAGTCTCTGTCTGTGTGTCTGCCTGTCTGTCTGTCCCATTTTGTATATTCGCGTGGCTCAGAATCAGGATCTATGTGGATTTTGATCTTTAACCATTGGTGTAAGGAGTAATTATGTAACTTTCTTACAGAGTTCAAAAGTGTTTTCAATAAAGGCTTTTTGAAGCCCTCAATAAAGATTTCACAGTATAGCTATATTCTTGGAAATCCAAAATAGTTATTTAATGTATAGTTATTAAATATTTTTGAATGAAAACATCTTTTTTTGCAAGAAAACTTTACAGAATTTCCATTTATCCTTTTTGGCTAATAGCCAAGAAAGAACTCATAGGTCTAAGATACTTTATAGTTCCTAAACAGGGAAAGAAAAAGGAAGATATTCAGATGCCACCATTTCCTGTAACAGGTAGGACCTTCCAGTATTCAGTGGTGATTTTTGTGATTAAATCCTAATAAACACTTAACCTGTGTAGTCCTTCTTTGAAAAAAATATATTTTGTTGAGAAAAATAATATAGTTTGTACATATTAATAAAAGGCTGAGAGACACAATATTTTGTTTATTTGCATAATATTATATGCATTGTGATTTTTGTTGTGTTTTAATATAATACTTATAGATGTATATATGCATCTACAATATATATTTGTATATACAAATGGACATATTTTTAATTGAAATATATTTGGAAGAAACATGTTAGACTAAGGGATACAGTCTGTAGCTAATATAAAAATAGAAGTAGTGATTACTCTATACAACAAATAGATTTTCATTAGGAGGCAGAAATGCTGGTTCTAAAGGACTCAGCAGTTTTTTCCAACTAATTAAACACATGCTATGCTTGTAGTCACTCTTAAAAATTTGTCATCTCATTAAATGAATGCAGAACTGTTCTCTTACTGTAGTCATTTCTAATTATTCTAATTTTTTCTGTGACTATTTTATCAGTGCCAACTAAGAAAAATAGGTGTTAGGTTAGAAAATGTAAGTGTTAAAGATGTAATTACTTTTTAAGACATCCTGCTTCAAAGTTTGTTTTGTGTACTTCGGAATGACTTACAAGCAAAATAACAGTTTTGCATGTGTGTTGTTTCTTTGCCCTGGATCTATTTCTCTTCCCATCAACAAGCCTAGTTTTAATCTTCCACTTACAATTTAAATTTTCGAAAAGCAATCAAGCAACCTCCACGTTTTGCAACCTGTCTTCTCTAAAACTCAGTAAAAATATGTGAGTTTTGCCTCTTTTCCATTTAAATGTGCCTGCCAAAGTCACCAATGACCTCACTTTGGCTAATTCTAATAGATTTCATTTTATTAAAATAGCAGCAGCATTTGCCCTAGTAAGTCACTTATAGCTCTTTAAAGCATAAAAATCCTTTGGCTTCAGAGATATACTACTCCCCTGGCTTTTCTTGATATCTCATAAATTTGTTCTTTCTTCAATTTCTTGTGAGGATTTCTGCTATTACCAAGTGCTCTTCAGGTCTTTGCTCCTGCTTCTTTTCTGTGTCTGTTTTCTTGTCTCTTTCCTGCTTATATAAACTCTTCTAGTTAGCCCTCCACTATCATGCCTTTTAAATTACTTAAGAGGACAGCAACCAGATTTATATTCCTAGCCTATACTCCTCTAAACTCCATGTAACTGCCTAATCAACAGCGTAATTTTGTATACTGTGTATTAGAGAAAATGATTCTGACACAACCAAAGCTGACCATTAGATCTACACACACACACACACACACACACACACACACACACACACACACACTGACAGTCTGTCCTGGTCCAATCATAGCTAATTCTTTCCTTTTCTCAAGTCAAAGGTCAGCATCCTATGAAGTTTGTCTTTTTCTCTAATAATAGATATTTTAAGAAGGAGGAATACACACAGGTAACTAATATGAGCAATCATCCTTGCTTTGTTTTCTTTCAATAATTTTAACTTACAGTAGAGAAACTGCTCTCAGAAAATATTTTTATGAGAACAAAAAAGTATACAGCAATTTTAGCCAGTACAGAATATTTATGTTTATTTTTCAAAGTAATGGAAGCATCGATTCCCAAAATGTTCAGCTCTTTGTCAGTAAGCAGTTTATAGTTTACCTATGATTGAACATTTACATGTAAATTAACTTTGGATAATAATGAGTACAGCTTTGATATTTTGATAGAAGACACTTTTAAATTCATGTTACCAATCAAATTTAGAGGTTTTTTAGAGGATTTACACAACACTGTAGATTATTTCTTGCTTCATTACTACTATTAAAGTAGTAATTACTACTACTTTATTGAAAATATGAAAATTATCAATAGGCAATCTATTTCTCCCAGCTTATAGTTTTTATTTTTTCCCTTTAATCTCATGTGATATGTTAGAACAGGTTACATTTTTTTCCTTGCATGCATAGTATTAAAATCACTAAAAATGTTATCATTAGTGTTTAATGTCTTTTCATTAAAAAACTCAGAAAAAGAGACTTGAATAGATCTTATTTTTAACACTAATAAATTATTTTGGCTTCTTAGCATTATTTTGGTTTTGTAAGGCTCAAAAGTCAAATACATTTTAACATAATAGTGAAGGCTTGAATCAATAATATTGATTTGGGAATGTTTGGTGCTTAATGGGAAATAAGTTGATTCAAATAAACTTCTAACAAAATGATATTTTGAAATGGAATAAAGTACACTAGTTCACAGTTTTCAGAACCAACTCAAGGAATGGTCAAGGTATTTGTTTTTGCTGCTCATGTCTATGGATACTGGTGCTAACGTCGCTCATTTAAAATATAAGAAATTTGAATATGATAGTGACATGAAGGCTTAGTTACTTTTAGCATCACTGCTGATAAATGTTATTAAGCTTCCATGCACTAACTTTGAAATATCACAGTATCTCCATTTAGCTATAAAACCAAATGTCCATTAATGCATTTAACTTTGTGATTCATTTCAAAGTTGCAGTTATAAATATGCTTTAGTCCAAAATATGTCATAAACATATAATTAAAATTAGAAATTAACATTGTGTATTTATTCTTGATAAGATAGCTTTTATATGAAATGAAACATCCCAATTTGGAAATGCCATTTAATCAATTTTGAACTGTATCCATAACTAAAATAAAACATTATTATCTCTTAGAAATCCCTGTTATATTCTTTTCCTGTCAGTCACTGACCTGTGCATCTGATTGATATTTTATTTCAAAGTTTAGTTTTATCTTTTCCAGAACTTCAGCTATAAAAAGAAATTGTAAAATATGTATAGTTTAAATAATATTTCTTTCATTCAAAATCTTGATTTTTAAAAGTTACTTTGGTTTTACATATCAATATGAGTAATTTTTGTATTATGTGATAGTTATATGTGTCTAAATAAGATTACACAAAGGATATCACAAGTAAATAAAAATAGTATTCAAATTATTCACAATAAATATTAGTAGTCCTGATAAAATACATATGTCTCCAGAAAATGTACAAAAGTTACGGCATTTGGAAATTGTGTCTTAACGGTTTCATTAACTAATATAATAGCAAAGTTAAATTCTGTGAACATATAACAGAAGGTGAACAAGAATACTTAGGACGTCAATGTAACCTAATTGGCCAAATACATTTTTCCAGGGCATATGATTCATTTACCTTTCTGAAAAAAAGAAGCACAAGCTCCTTCCAATGTACAAACATGTAGATAGATAGATAGATAGATAGATAGATAGATAGATAGATAGAATTATTTTCAGCAAAACACACAGACAGACAGACAGACAGATAGATAATAGTATTTTGTCACATATTCACTCTCTTGCCAAAAAGAAGAAAAAAGTTATTAACAAATGAAAAAATACTTGGAGTCACTTTGCAAAAGATGGTATCTAGAAGCCAAAATGCTTATTAAATTACATTTCCAGTAATTATTTACAGCAACATATCAACTTAAATAATGAAATAACACTGTACTCACATTTCTTAAAATTGTAAAATTGTAAATAATATTTACAATTCCAAGTGATTTTGGAGATACCTACACTTCTGATGGGAGACAAATGTTACTAGCAGTCTGAGTGTCTCTTTATCAAAGCCTAAGGACATAACATCTCTCCCCCTTAGTGTTTAGAATCCGCACATCTATGAACACACTTAGCACCCCATGCACTGGGGAACAGCGATGACGACACATGTTCACTTCAACTTTATTCATTGTTGCCAAAACCAGGGCAAATACACGTACACAATAATAAAATGTAACAAATCAGGGCGATTAAAAAAATAAAGGCTTTACTGATCTTTTGAAGGACATGGGTAATCTTTATAGGTGATATATTACAGCAGATAATCCAGATGTGTATAAGCTTGTACAGTGTGATTCCATGAATATGCTGAAAATCAAATTTTAAAACAAGAAAACCATATGAGTTACATGTTGAAATAGATGCCATGTATTTACTGGAAAGGAAAAGAAGGGAGGCTTCTGGGAGGTTGGAAGTGTTCACTGTCTGATCTGGGTAGTTTTAGTGATGCATGTAATTTTTTGAAACATTAAGTTATTTACTAAAAGACCTACATGTTTATATGTCAGTATCTACACTAATCATTGATAAAACATTAGGAAATGTACTCTAGTGTTCCTAGATTTCCCATGACCCACACACATCTTTCAGCATGAAATGTTATAACACTCAGTGGTGATCCAACAATTGCACAGAATGTACTACAAGGTATTAACTTAGATTCAGAGCCAAATACATTCTGAGCTGACCTGTGAAAAGGCTACATGAGTGACAAAGCAAAGTGCGGCAGGCAGAGGGGCATTTAGGGCTGGATAGAGAGCAATGCATGTATAGGAGCGACAGAGCAGAAAGGAGGGAAGACAGAAAGGAGGGAGGGAGCGAGCTAAGGAAGGAAGGAGACAAGAAAGGAGCAAGGAAATAATGAATGAGCTATTTCTGCATTCTAATTTACATGAAGGTAATCTGTAGAAGAGGAGTGACTGTGTTTAATGTGCCAAGATCTTGGATTTCTTCTTCTTGTCCTTCCAGAATACCATGCAATCCGCAGCAGGTACATGTGAGGAAGTGGGTCACCCCATCCGATGTGAATTTATGCTCAAGAATGAGATTGGAATGGGATGTAGCTGCGGTGTCTCTGTGGAGCCGAGCATTGCAAGCTTTGAATACTGAACAGTTCATTCATTTCACTGATTACCTTATGTAGCTAACAAGTCCTACCCTACAAATGAATGTGACTCAAATCATATTTGAAAATAAAGTAGCAGTTCTGTACTCCAGAGACCTAGTGTTTTGCATGCTACAGTGCTCATTTTCCTCCCCTTCATTTTCCCATATGATGAGATCTGAATATTTTTTTTTCCGGTTCATTCTAAGTCTCATTTATATCTAATCACCCTCAACACCAGCCCTGCTACCTACAGGGGAAACTCATTGAGAGAAGATATCGCGGGGAAGAGATCATCATATACCTTGCATTTGCAAGGCAGTTTTCAGTTACAGTTGGGAGCATTCGATTATCCTCTTTCTCAATCTTAGTGTTTCTACTTTGTCTACTGTGCAAGTGAGTGAGAGAGGAACCGAGGAAGCTGGGCAGGATTCAAAGCTATTTCCTCATAAACACATGCAGAAGTGAAGGTGAAACTGTGTTGTCGTAATTAGGAAAAAAAAGACTATTTGGAAAATAAAGTGAAATGGGTGTAGAAAATATATATGAAATTGGGAAGAATTTATAGTTCTTGACAACTGCTGATTGATATTTGTTTAAAATGTTATTCTGTGTTTATATAGAGATAACCTCTGAAAATGCATAATCAACTTGTTTTGACTGCAATGTGTAAGGGTTTAAATTTAAATACCCCCTGAATACCTTATATTCTATGGTAGGAGTTCATCAGGAGGGTGCATCATGGTGGGTGTGGTCACACACAGGCTCCTCCATTCTCTCTCCACTTCCTGGCCACCGTGATGTGAGCAATTTTGTTTGCCTGGCCCTTTGCCATTCGGCCCTGGAGTTGGCCAAACATGGACCGAATGTCAGGTAATTTGTCTAACAATGGAAAACTGATTAATGCACAGTTTGTGAGGGGTCAGTTTAAACTGCAAAAAAACCCCACCACTAAACATTATGTATTATCTTTAAAGTGTGATAGTATTTTGCACATAAGTTTCATAGCTTTCTTAGATTTTAAGTCAGAATTTTGGGGAATGATTCACTTGCTTTCCTGTATTCTTTTCTTTGTGTATGAATGCATTTTGTAAACATATTTTTCTGTGACATTCGGCATATTTATTTCTCAGTGAATTACCTTTCATTTACTCACATTTAATTTTATTCTGTCTGTTGCATAAACTGTATCTATTTCTATAATCTTGGAAAGTTTATTCTTGTGCTATTATGCCAATTGCATTTTAAATATGTTTCTATTTCTTTTCCTCTTTATTCTCTTCCATCTTTTCTTCATCTTCATCCTCCTCTTCCTTTTCATTCTCATTCTCTTTTTTGTTTTTTATCTTTGTCTATACATTTTTCAAAGGTCCAGCCTTGGTGAGAGTAAGATAAAAATAAACTTGCATAAAAACCCAGCTATTCACAGTAGCAGGAAAAGCATGGCCAGGTCTCTTTGCCCGTGTTTGATGCTAAGAATGAGAAGGTGACTTGGGATATGGACCTTCGATCCAGCTAGGGGCAGAGGTCAAACCAGTGAGGAACTGCCACAATATTTACCAGTTACTTAGACCTATGCAAATAGAATTATTGGGTAGGACTACATGAAAACTTCTCCATAATTTCACAGGAAATTTATCCGTATCTATTGGCAATATCGGTAACTGCAGGCATGATTAATTTGACCAAAAAACTACTTATAATTTTACAGCTATATCTTCTGCTATATTGGATCATTAATCTCCTAAAAATACTCTCACTTTGAACGCACCTACCTGGAGGAGTTCTGCAAGCTCTCTTTCCTGAGTGACTTTTTCCGCATTATTGTGGTAACCATTATGCCCTAAAATCAAGTAACGAGATTTAATTTCATGATCTTTTCGATCTTAGGGAAGATCCAAAAGTCATGTGGTGCCAGACCAGATGAATGAGGTGGAGGAGGACTTGCTGTTATGTTTTTTACAAGCCTATCTTTCCATCGGCAGCAGCATTCGCTGTATTTTTTTTTTTTTATCTCATCTCATGAAGGTACTCGTGATACAGGACTTCTAGAACTGCTTCAGAAAGTGGAAAAACCAAAATGGTATGTTTGAAGCAAGAGAGAGTTTTTGTGGCAGTGTACTTTTTATTGTAATAATTATTTAAAAATAAACATATAACCTATGCTTTCATAGAAGAATTATAATTTTTCCTTTTATTTGCTAAAAGTCATCCCATCCCAAAGTCTCCACCTTATTGCAATTGTCATTTTATCAGTGAGATATATCTATTTAAATAATGTGTCTTCTCTTAGAAATAAATGGCAATTTATTTTTGGAATTTTTACCACTTGACGATTTTTTTGTGTGATGGAAATTATAATGCTATTCAGTCTTTGCTGTATGTCAGGAAAGAAACATTTTCATGTTTTAAATGTAATCTTAAATGACTCACTTTAATGGTTCTATAATATGAATAATCCTATGCAAAAATTATTTGCTTGTCAGTGAATCATGGCACAAGACGTGCATGTTTGGATGCACTGGAAGGGTTTCATTTTCCCAATCTTGTTCCTGATGCGTATTTTTACCGGAAATCTTTCCTGTAAGGTATACAAGTTCCTTTAACTTTCTCTTCATTCTATAGTTTGGTAGTTTGCTGTAAGTTTCTCTTATTATTTTAAACTTTTATAATTGCTGATTTATTTGTTGTATTTTTTTAATGTCAAGTTTTAATACATTTCTCTCCATAATTTAAATTTTATGCACAAGTTATAACTGTTTCTGAAATCTAATAGTCATAATAGCATTGTATTGTTTTGCTACGCATGAGAAACATGAACAATTGATATTATATAAACACAAATGAAATATCGATCATTTATATTTTTATGTTGGTATGCTATACATTTTCATATAGCGCTTCCTTTGTTTTGGAGAAAAAATAAAATCTTTTCTTTTTGATGTCCACAGACATGGTGAAAGCTGCCTCTTTCATTGGGAAAGGAAGAGGAAAAGAGGACTTAAGGGAGGATTAGACAGTCATTGGAAATAAAAGGGTAGAAATTAAAAAATTAAGTCAGTAAAGATATGTAGCTGGAATTTAAGCAGATCAGTAAAGTTTGGCTTAATTAATCTTATGCACCCATTCCTTATTTCCAATTTTAAGACAGACCAGTCTGAGCTTCCTAATGCTATTCTTAGAAATAAGATTTATCTCAGTTCCAGGATATTGCTAACTGCCAGATCATATATAAAACAAAATCCAGAAAACAAGTAAAAAATGTCAGTTATATGGACTGTGTTAAGCTACTCTGCATGTTTTTATTTCTGAGTTATAAGTACGGAATAAAGTGCATGAAATATAAAAGTCATTTACTCTTTTAGTCATATGAAAACTTAATGTTTATTTTAAAAAGTTATTTCCTCAAAATTTTGTCAGAAATAATGTGATTTTTAGCTAACTTTTTATTCAAATATGATGAAAATCAACTGTAACAGTAATTGATCCATGTAATTCTGGTCTTTCAGAGAAAGATGTTTTATGTGATTTTCCAGAATTTCTTGAAATGAATACTAAGTTCTTGATTTCTCTTAACATAATTCAAGAAATGAGAAAGGAATTTACGAAATTAAAGATAAAACTGTGAGGAAAAAACTACATGCAATATTTCTGAAATATATTGAAATACTTGCTATCTTATTTTCATTATGTATACATGTTACTATTTATCTTACTTATGAAAAATACTTCAGATTGAGTCAGCAGCCCCAGAGATCCAGCCACGGCCCTGCTGGAACCCAGGAGGCTGCACAAAGAAGCCATTTGCCTGCCCTCGTGGTAAGCGCCTCTCTCCAGCGCGGGCCAGGAGGAGACCCACTCAGTGTCTCCTGTGAGCCTTGGCTGGAAATCAAACATCACCCCCCAACACTGTTAGCAACTGGGGACAGAGGTATCTCTTGGGAGGATGACTGTATGCAATATAGCAAATACGGAGGTATCTTCTTCTGTTTTCTATTTGAAAGCAAATGTTTTCACTGTTTTGTTTCATTATGATTAATTGCTTTACTCTATTCAATATTCTCTTTCCATTGATTTGATAATGTTCTGTCTTTGGTTTGATTTCACTATAGACAACCATTGTGAAGATAATGAGATATACTATGGTACCTATTACTGTTATCCCGGTAATCTACTGTGAAGTTCTGTACTAATTTCACCACATTGTCTCGATTGGCTTTGTTCTGTCTTGTTCTGTTGTATTTCTACTACCTTAAAAAAAAAACCACTTCAGTAATTTTACTTTTAATTTTACACAAGACTCTTCTAATTTTCTTGTCAATAAATTTCTAGAAAATTAAGTTATTTCTAAACTATTATAAAATGTCAATAAAATTTTACATTGAAATACCTTCTTTTTCATCTAGTAAAGCTTATGTTAACATCAGTTTGCAATAGTTACATCTTGGAAAAAACCCAAATGCACATCAATTGATGAATGGACAAAGGAGATGTAGTTGTTTATACAATGGAGTACTATTCAGCCATAAACAAAGATAATTAGAGACATTTCTAGGTAAATGGATGCACCTTGAGACCATACTCATAGATGAAATAAATTGGAATGTGTGTATAAATATCACATTTTTTTCTGGTGTGAGAAACTGAAAGTGTAAATAAGAATCAAAATGTATAATAGGTATTGTGAAATTAGAAGAAAATATTCAAATGGATAGGGTACTAGGGAAGTGGAGGAGAAAAAAACAAAAAAAAAGAAAAGAAGGTAAATGAAAACAAACTTTTATAAATAAGGAAGGGTACATGATTTGAAGGATGGGTAGGGGAATCAGGGCAAAAAAAGAACCAAAATACATTATATACAGGTACAGATTTCCTGTAATGAATGTGATCATTTTGTATATCTAAAGTGAACCAATAAACTTAATACTAATGTTTTTTGTTACTGATATTATATTAATATTGTTGGTAGTATTCATAAGTTAATACAAAAATATTAATGATACTAAAATGATGTCAATGAAAACACTAAAGAGACAGATTAGTTTTCATCAGGTGATATGTACATTTAGGCTAAAATAGGAGGGGTTTGGTGTTCAAATACTAAATAAAGCAAATATTACAACTTAAGAGTTTATTTTTTACACATGACAAAGTCAGTTAACCCATTTGTAAGAAAAAGGGTTAACTTTTATTTTATGGGAACTTGAGATATTGCAAATTGAACCAGGTATGCTAAATTTCTAAGCAAAGTGTAATCAAAGAATGATGTGTGACATATTTGGAAAGAACAAGAGTTCAGGAACTGGCTGTAGGCAAGCGATCTTTGATAAAGGTTATTCCTGGATGAAACAACACAAATAATGGTTAGCCATTTGCATAAATGACATAATCAATACTGTATTTGTTTTCTATGTACCAAAGGCCTTTTACTATATTTTTGAAAGAAATGAATTGATGCTTTGGAATTCACTGGAAAAAAATTCTCAAAAATGCTTTTTTGTTAAGTATTCTGTACTTTTGGTAGATTCAGTTCTTATGTCCAAATAAATTGACAATTGTGAAGAATCAACAGTTACAGAGTATGGAAATCTTATAAATCCACCCTGTAAATTCAGAACATGCACACATTACTGAAAACTTCAGGAAAAATCACTTCACTAAGTTGGATGCATAAATACGATGGAGCTAAAAAACATCAAAGTGAGCAAGTTTTACAAATACATTTATCTTAATCAGAAGAAAAACTACATTCACAGATACATAAAGCAAGTTTACTTTCATGAACAAATACACAAACACAGACACACAAACATACTCATGTGCATGCACAATCCATCTTTCTTCTATATTACCATTAAATATATGTCAAATGTTTATTGATTTCTATAAATCTTGCAATGGAAAATGCCAATTATAAGAGGTCAAAAAGATACTTTTTACCCCTTTGGTTCTTCTTAAAAATTACCCAAGCTATACTTCTGCTTATTTAAATTTGTATAATTCTTTACAATGAAATAATAAAGACAAATTTGGTAGGCAAATGTTAGTTGTATTGCCATGCTTGGCATATGGCAATTTTAAACAAAGCGCTCTTAATATGAATGCACTTTGTATTTGCTCACATGATTTTTACTTACTTTGCATTTCAACATATCATACAACCAGAAAATGAGAAATGAAATTCAGTTGTGCTCAATTACATATGCATCATTATGTTTGCAATAAAACATAGAGAGAACCATTGATTAAATAATAATATAATGCATAATCTGCAAAATCTATCTCTCTAAGATGGATATTCCAAGATAATTCAGAAATAATGACATCTTTAATTCAGTTTCCGTGTAACTAACAGCCCTCATAAAAGTAAGGTATGGCAGATGAATCAACTATCTGCTTATTACAATAGATAGCAAAATTAATTAAAACCTAGATAACTCTCGCTCTAACTTATTTTTATTTCAAGTTTTTGTTATCTCAAGTAACAACAGTGACTGTCCACATGTCATGAGATATCCTCCCTAAATATGGTGTTATAACTGCTAATGCCAACTATGAAATATATAAAATTTTCATAACATCAGTAAGCCATATTAAACTAGCTCTAATCACCCATTTATACAATACACTTTTTTCAGAGTTTTTCCACGGGAAAATAAAGTAACTAAATTTTGTATGGCAATACTTTCTTTAGATAGTGTTGTTTATTTAATGTTACCCAATTCCATCAATTTTAAGTCAAGATTTTCTCTTACCTGGCACTTCTTTCCTCTCTACTCCAGTGTTATCTGTAATGGTATGTTGACTAAGTGCAGATATGTAGGTACAGAGGACGGTGGTAGAGCGGCATCCTTTGTCCAGTCCTTATGCTACCAAAATACATTTGTTCCTACCCTTTTGGGACTGCTTAAAAATTACCCAAGTTATGTCCCTGTTTCTCTAGATTTGCATAATTATCTACAAGGGAAAGTCGAGCACAGGTAAAGATATTAAGTTAAAATCTATTTTAAAAACCTAAGGGAAGGGTTTAGAATAATAGCCAAGAGAATTATTTGTGTGGTATGGTGGTATAATTATTTTTTGATGGCAGATAGCGTGGTTGTAATAGGGAGAGCTGCGGTTAAAATTTTTTTTTTAAAATCTGATTAAGGCCAGAGATTTAGCTCAGTAACATAAGCACCTGCCATCCAAGTGCATTGTTGTGAGTTTGATCTCTGGCACACAAAAAAAAAAAATTAAAAAAAAATCTGATTGCATGCATAAAATTAAAAAAAGAATAAAGCATGTGAGGATGTGAAGCAAGAGAAGATGGATCTTGGACTCTATTAACAAATATTTCTTAAAAATTTTAATATATATTTATGGGCAAAATACACTTAATGCTTATTGAAATAAAAATAGCCTATTTATAAATATCTTTCTCGGACAGGGGCTTCCTATGGGTGGAAAGGGTACTACCTCGCTTCAGTCTTCCTGAGGACACTGGGCCAAACTGTAACAAAAAGATAGTTTAACAGGAGAAAAACACAGCAAGTTGATTTCATCACAGTTTTACATGTCATGGAAATATTCAGAAATTAAGATCCTAAGACCTAGAAATATTTATTTTTGTGCTTCAATCTCATGAAGAATTCATGGGTATGTAGAATTATGACTTCAGAAAATGTATGAACTAGTGGTTGTGGACTGAAGAGAAGACTCTCATAAAAGTCTTTCTGTTCAGTTTTTTTTTGTCCTGTATATATAATATTCCTTCTTTCCAAGTATGGAATAGCACCCCTATGGAATGAGACAGGCTCTCTTTCTTTCTTCTTTCTTTCTTTCTTTCTTTCTTTCTTTCTTTCTTTCTTTCTTTCTTTCTTTCTTTCTCTCTCTCTCTCTCTCTCTCTTTTTCTTTCTTTCTTTCTTTCTTTTTCTTTCTTTCTTTCTTTTTCTTTCTTCTTTCTTTCTTTCTAATCATCTATCTATCTATCTCTATCTGTCTTTCTACCTGTTCACACACCTGCATTTCAAAACTATATTTTATGATATGATCATTACAATTTTTAGGAGAAAAAAGGAAATGATTTTTGGACTAAAATATCATATGAAATGTTGTGATTTCATATGCAAGTGTATACACTGAGCTAGCAAGTATAGTTGTGCATAAAATTGGTAATAGCATTTTAACCCAGGATTTTTTGCTGCATTAATTTAATTCTGTTGGTTCTCTTTGATATGGTCTCTAATATTGTTTTGATGTTTATTTATAATTTTATGACTATAGTTTCTTCTTTCACATGAACACTATGTATATTCTATGTTTTG
The DNA here is from genome assembly GCA_004027455.1 of Hydrochoerus hydrochaeris. NCBI lineage: Eukaryota > Metazoa > Chordata > Mammalia > Rodentia > Hydrochaeridae > Hydrochoerus > Hydrochoerus hydrochaeris. The sequence goes on from PVLA01001969.1 coordinate 20,879, forward strand.
AAGCCTTTACTATTAATGTTTTAGTGAGCAAGTTGAGCAAGGTATGCATTGGCATGTAGATAGTTCTAAGAGTTGTTTTCTTTGAGACAAATAATATATATCTCTGGTGCTTAGTCTTCTTTCTTGTCTCTTCTATTCTCATCATTCTCCTCTCTTTCTCCTCTTCCCTTTCCTTCCCTTCCTTCCCTGCCCTTCCTTTGTTTTCCTTCAGCATTCCACAAATATAAAACCATTTTAGCATTCTTGGTTTCTGAGCCATAAAAAAGAAATTGGAAATTGGCGATTCCATTTGACTCGGCTGTTCCCCTTCTAAGTACCTTCCCAAAAGAGTAAAAGCACCTCGCCACCGTGATGCATGCACACCCATGATTATGGCAGCACATTTATAACAGCTCAGTCTTGGAAACAGCCCAACTACCCATCAACCGATAAACTGGTAAAGAAAACGTGTTGTTTAGATACAATAGAGTAACACTTGGTCATAAACAATGGTAAACTTGGGGCATTTTTAGGTGAATGGATACACATACCTCAAGATCATAATCTTCGGTGAAATAAGTCAGACACACAGGTTTAAACATCACATCTTTTATCTTGTGTGGGAACCTAAAGGATAAGTAAGAAGTGAAAATGGAGGATAGATGGTAGGAAGTAGGGAGAACTTTTTCAGAGGGGAAAGGAAGCAAGAGATGGGGGAAGGGAAAAAGAGACAAATGAATTAAAGGAAAAAAAGGTAAAAATTGAAATAGAACTTTTGCAAATGGGGGAGGGGCAAGGCCAGAGGAAGAGGAGGAGAATGGGACAGAAATAAAGATGTGTTCTGTATATGTACAAATTCCCCATGATTAATATAACCAGTATGTGCTGCAAACCTGTATAAATAAGACAAAAACAAGTTGCAGACCAGATTTGAACCAGTAGGTTATCATTTGCCAACACCGATTATATTTCAAAGGTAGACAAAATTTGACTTTGGTTTCTGATGTGCAGTTCAGCATACTTGTTAACAGAGAAAAAAACATGTTAATGATACCCATAAGCAATAGGAAGGCACATTCAGAGCTTGTGGATAAGATTTGAGTGTCCAGAAATACTGTAAATGATCCCACTGTCAGTCAAATGGGTGGAATATTTAATAGTAGAGACCTAAGTCTTAAACCTAAATTTATCTTGCAAATGAATGCAAAGTACTTTTGTAAGATTAAAATGTTTACCAAAATTTCTGAGAATCAATTTATGTGTTAAAAAGGAAAATTGTACTTTATGTTGCTGTTGTTGAGGGCCATTAAAACAATTGTTCTTTATTAACTACATATATAAACATTTAAAAATACAAAGCACTTGAATAAAATCTGGTCTGATAATAGCCATATTTATTATACACTTTAAAATTAGGAATAAAATATTTTTCTTCTCTAATGCATTAGTATTGCATTTGAAATTACACATGCTTTATTCCTATTTAAGTTGAGGAATCATATACTTACACATCCACCTATAGACAAAGGCAAATGTAAGTGTTTTGAATGTTTTCTAAATTTCACTTTACTTTGTTTAAACTAGATAATATTGTGGTTGCACACTGTTAGCAAATAAATGCCATCAGTGTAATTAGAAGGAAGAAAATGGTGGGTTTCTCTTTTAAGTATCTATACATAATTGTAAATGTTTAAGAGACTCTTAAACAGTTATCTAGAACTGCCTATAATTTGAAGTGTCTGGTCAATTGGAACATCAGACTCAGTGAGAAGCAAAAACTTTTCTAATATTCTTTTGGTAATATGGTTTTTACTGATATTTAATTCCTATTGTTTTCCTTTTTTTTTTTATCTCTCTTATACTGTAACTTTCTCCTGTCACTAATTCATTTAAACTTCTTTCACTTTCTTATAATATTTGTGAAACAAAAATATAGTAAAAATGTTTCACCTAGTAAGGCCTGCCTCCAAATTTACCATCTCAAATTCATATGTGATTTAGTAATGTGTGACACGTAATATGAATTGAGAATAAAAGTTACTAAAAATGTTAACAAGTGCCAATAAGTTGTGTAAAGGGTAAATTTAGCATTCTTTTTTATCTTTAACTCATATAAAAAAAACAGCTGCTTCCCCAGACAAAAAAATAAATAAGGTCAATACTGGCAAGTTTAAGCTTTTTCCTTTCTTTGTTAATGTTTTATTATGTGGTTGGATACTTCCTCATGAGATCAAGGGGTTTTGGTTTGGAGTAGCTTGATATTCTAGCTTGAAGCTGTCTAGTAGCCTCAAGAGAGATGAAATTACAGCAAAGTTCAGAGGCAAAAAGCCATTAGGTGAAGAAGGATATCAGCTAACAAGCCTCATGTGTTTCAAAAATACCTACTGCTATGAAATTTATGAGGTTAGGTCCTTTTTAGAGTCTTTTTCTTTTTCAATTGACATTGAAAAGAAATAATATAGTTCAAGGTATTCTTGAAATTGTCTCTGTGACTGTCAGCTTTTAAATGAGGCCAGTATAACATCCATTCCAAAAATGAAAATCATGCTTACTCTTTGAAAAAGAATCTCTGTATGTTTTTATAGGTCTGGCAATACATTAGAAAATAAGAAACAAAAAAATTTCTGATTTATAGAACATATGTTGTAGAGTATGTAGTAGGAGAAGGGGATAGAAAGGTATTAAATAAACAAATATATTGCTTTAAAAGTTAATATTGAAGGCTTAAAAATAAATAGTATGTGAGTCTGGAAAGATTGATAATAGGTCAAAAATGTATTAAATTACATAAAAATTTGTAATAGTCTGAAAACACAAAGACCTGTGAAGTCTCACATCAGGAAATTAAAATACAAAATACTTTGGAAAGGAAAGAAATGATATCAAAAGACACTGAAGAGGAATATAAGAAGTTCAATTTATTTTAAGCAAAACAGATTTATCACAGCACTTTGTATGATAATCTAGAAGCGGCAAAGAGAATTGTTCACACCAGGACGCGTATGGAAGGTATGAAGCACTTAGTAGACTGTTGCAGTTACTCAAATGGAAGAGAATCATGATACAGGTAAAGTGGGAGGTACAAAAAAGATTAAAATATCATTTTGGTTGTATTGTCACCAACATTTGCATAGCAGTACACTAGCTCTGTAACAGTGGAGGTGTAGAGGTTTACAAATGTGTTGAACAAATGTGCAGACATGCATAATGAGGAAAAAGAGAACACAACATAACTCCTAGGCATGGAACTTGCTGACCTATGTGATATTAATTTTAATAAGAAAGATACAGGATGGGTTGCAGTTGTTTAATCTTAGTAGACTGGGGCAACTCTGTCATTGCCTTCTGAATTCCAGGATTGAAGATACTAGAGCTGAAAAACTATTGCATTTTTGCATTGGCTAGAAGCTCCCAAGATTTTTATATTTTTCTAAGAGATTATGAATTTTATGGTGGTCTGATTAGTAACAATAACTTTTCACAACAATCTTATTTGGAACTACTAAATAGCCATAAACTAGAAGACTTTGTTGACTTTTAAGATTTTCACGTATGAAATATGGAATTTACAGTGCTGCTTGAAAGGCTGCTTTTCTCTTTTGGATTGGCTGTTATAAAGGAGAAATGAATACTATGTTTCCCACATAGCTTTTGAAAGAAGTAGTCTTCAAAGAACTCCTGTAATGATATGCCCAATTTCCATACCATTAAAAATTTTTATATAACTGGGCAAGATCACATTTACATTTCCCTCATTATCTCATGAAAAAAGTGAGTTATACTGTATATTACAGAATCACTAAAAAAGTGAAGCATAAAATGTTTGAACAGTGGAGAATCAAATGACACGTTGGTACATGTATACACTATGTAAGGTTCACTTCAGAGCAAACATACCTAACTCTTCAAACATTTATCTGAGCAAAGAAAACTAGACTTAAGGGGCTGGGGATTTAGCTCAGTGGCATAAGCACCTGCCTTGCAAGCACGCGGTTGTGAGTTCAATCCCTGTGGTACCGATTGAAAGAAAGAAAGAAAGAAAGAAAGAAAGAAAGAAAGAAAGAAAACTAGATTTATCATTAGAAATCTAAGGACCAAATAAAAAATTTGGAAATGGACACAAATTGTACAGTAGAAAAAAGGTACAAACTAAGGGAAAAGCCATCAATACGAGTGCTTCATGAGTTTTTGTCCAGCATTGATTTCCAATACCATTAGTTTCATTTTGGAGAAATCAACCCTTTCCAAAGTGAAGAGATCAGAGTGTGTGTGGAAGTATGAGTGTGGAGTACATTGGTTTTCTCTTTCTTTCTGTCTTTCTCTCCTCTCTTTCTCTTTCTTTCTTTCTTTCTTTCTTTCTTTCTTTCTTTCTTTCTTTCTTTCTTTCTTTCTTTCTTTCTACCAGGCATCAAACTCTTGACCTTACACTTGTCAGACAGGTGCTTACACAACTGAGCTAAATACCTAGCCCAGTGAGTTATAGTGTTAGAAGAAAATTTCTTCAACTCTCTAGTCATAATAATAGTAATAATTACAAGTAAATGATCTAATTCAAACAAATATTAATGAATGAATTCTAAGCAGAACACATCAAAATATAATCTCTGACCCTTTGCTTATAGCCTTAAGGTACATTTAAAAGTTAAAAAAAGACAACCCCCCCAAAAAATATGTAGATAAAAAGAAATTGTTAGCTACATCAGAAAACAAGATCACCATGCTTAAAATTTTCAAGGGACTATATTTCAAAGAGAGCTAGAAGGACAGGGCTAGAGACAGAGAGAGATAGAGAGAGACAGAGAAAATGAAAAGTAGATACAAAAAAGAAAATAAAATTTAAAACTGAAGAGACACAAGTTAAAATACAGCACAATGGATGTATTTAGGAAGACTTCAAAAAAGATGGAAGAAGGAGAATCCTTCCATATGCAGAGACACCTAGGAATCGCTGGGCTTTGCTTATCTCCAGTGTTGTTTGCTTAATGAATTGCATCTCATGTTATAGGAATAAATCCATTTCTAGTAATTATTCTAGCTTTTTGCATAGTCTCTGTTTGTCATATTTATTTCAAACAACACTAAGAATAAAAAGTACCTAAAAGAAGGTCAGAATCATGGAAGATTATTATAATTACTTCAATACATGCTTTGCACTTTCATTGAAAATGATCTATTGTTCATTAAGGTAAAATGTTTGAGGAAATATTTAATATTTTTGCCTAACATATTAAGTAGTAAAGTGAAATTAACAGTAATAGCAATCACACTTCACCTTGAGATGATAAACTGTTATCATCATGGGGTTAAACATGTGAAGGCTGGAATGGATTGCATATTATAGTAAAATCCTTAAATGAATATTCCTGCAAAACTTATTCTAAGTAAAGAAATAGTAAAAATGAAATGTCGTTTCCTAAGACAATTTAACTATTTTACTCTGGGCGTTAACAGACACGATTTCCCATGTCAAGGAGAAAAATACATGCAAATTGTCATATTTCTAAGTAAAACCCACGACCGGTTTGACCCCAGAGCAGCAGTAGCTCTTTTTCTGTCACCAGAATCAGCAGGGGTGCCAGCTGGGAGCACTGGAGCTAGTTAACAGCAGAAATGTTTCCAGAAAAAAACATATTCTGAAGTGAGATATTTTAGTTCAACAGCCTGCAAAATTTACCTTCTAAATATGAAGGTGAGTAAGGACTGGCTTCAGAGATTGCTAAATAGAATTTGGTAAGGGGAGCGAACATCTTCTGTCCTTCCAGGGAATTTGTACATTAAAATAAATAGTTATGTTGTTACGGGGACCATATTTTAAATCATGCCAGTGTTGTACCTCAAGACATTTTGTATTCTGCTTTAAACAAGAATGTGTCTTTTGAGTATAAGCAACTGAGTTCCCTATATTATCTAAAGAATCTTGTTTTAAAGTTTAGTATATGTGTACAGCATATTTTAATATTCATTAAAACAATTTATACAATTATTTGAGACTATGTGTTAGAGTCAATATACTGTTACATAGTACAACTCAAATTTTAATGATTTCATAAGTTAACTTTCAAATTCACAGAGGATCATTAAATTTATTAAAAACAGTAAGGCAGTGAAAATAATGGCCTTGTTATTTTTATATCTTATAATTTCCATAAAAGTAGTTCATAAAAGCAAAGAAATAACCTAAATTAAACTAAATATAATCACTTTCAGGAAGTAAAAATATACACAGCAGTCATTATTTAAAACATTTTGCCATCAAAAACAACTTAAGTAGTAAAAGTATAATGACAATATGTCATAGTGTGTAAGTATTTACAGAAATCAGCTCAGGCAATAAGGAAAAACTTACTTTGGAAAGTAGAAATAATTTCAGAAATTAAACTGAATTCATAGTTACAGAATTACTTTCCAAGAACCAAATCATTTTTTGGTATAGAAAGTGTCTCAAATGCAAGAAATCAATACTTATAGATTTATTTTATTGATATCTTTATCTGTCCCATCTATGATCCACTTCTGATGTGGCAACATGATAAAGCCCATAAGTTTTCAAAATCTTTTTATATGACTGTAGATAATTACCTCTTGAATATTTTAGTATAATTATTGCCAGTCATTAGCTCATTGCTTTCTTCTTACCATGATAATACTTTCTTTCGTGCTAATGGATACGTTTTAATTACTGTCGAATTAATACAATAGTGTATGCATTAATAAGATGTAGCAGGTGCTTAGTGTAAGGCACACAGAAGTCCACAAGGTGGGGGAAAAGTGTAGTGAAGATACAGATGTAAATATAGACCCAGACCTCATAGACACAGGCGTGGGAGGAAGGTACTGGCTGGGAACATAGAGAGAGAAAGGAGAAAATATTGTATAAAGTTTAAGAAATATTATAAAATTAAAAGACTTTTCATTCCTGGCCTCTTACTTATACATGCTCTTGTAAAGTTTCAGGTTTAGTTGGGCAGGATACAGAGTATACAATATAGGTTCTTCTTTCAAAAAATGGCAAGAAAATAGGCATGGTGGTGAGCACCTACACTCCCAGCTCTGGGCGGGCTGAGACAGGAAGACTCCATCCAATTCTAAGCCCAGCCTTGGCAACTGAGTGACTGATGGAGACCCTGTCTAAAGTAGATATAGGCAAAAAAGGTAAAGACACAGTTCAGTGAAGGTCCTGGGTTTAATACCCAGTAATGATTTAAAAAGAGGCAATAAACTAAACAAATTAATTAATATTACTGTATAAAGAATTCCTAAAAAATATGGAGTTTGAAATATAAAATAAGTCAATATAAATTCTATATGCTGGTAGTATAAAAATAGAACATATAATTGAAAAAGTGTAATAATCATTAGCAAATAAACAAGAAATATTCTAATGTTAAGCTATATGCAATTTCTACCTTACTTTGGAATAAGTATCCTGAGTCCTATAAGCTGACAAATATACCTAGAACATCTAGCATTTAAAAAGAAGTTTAAAGGAAATTGTGATTTAAAGACTAATAAAGTAGTTAATTTAATGCCAGACAAATTGGGTTGTAAGACAAAAGTTCACCTTATAATAAAGAGGCTCAGTTTAAAGTGAAGTGGTTTTATTCAGAATATTACAAACCCACTTAGAACATATATGCACTTAGTAATATGGACTCAAAAGTAGAAAAAACAGAAATTGACAGAAAGAAATGGAGGAGCAATCAATAATCAGGACTGAAGACTTTTACATACATAATTCAATAGCTATCAGCTAGAAATACATCAATAATTACTGAAGAAAAAAGATTTTTGTAGAAACATATAAAAAAATAAAGAGAAAGTCTACACTCTTCCTAGGAATATAGGACATTTGCAAAACTTCTCATCAACAAAATCTCAATAAATTTAGAAAGGGGTAAATGATCCAAAATATGGTTTCTAAACATCACAGACCTAGAAAATAAGTTATGAAGATAGTTAATAAGTCTCTGATAAAAAATCAGTGAATATAATGTTAATTATTTTATTATCAAAATAGAAACTAGTCTTGTTGAGTAATTTCAATGAAATGACACAATTCAAATAATTTACAGGATATAGCTTAAGTAGATTCTAGAAAACTTACATCATTTTAAAGAAACCTATTAGAGATGAAGAAAAACTGAAAATCATTCCCTATCTTCTTAATCAAAAATTAAGAAGGTGAAACAGAAAATTAGTTCAGAGAACTAAAATGAAGGAAATAATTACGGTAAATTTAACCATCGGTCAAATAGAAATGCAACATCCAGTTGAATGTGAAACATAAAAATATATCCTGCTGTGAAACTCAATCAAGGCTGAGGGAGAAAATAAAACAAAAGGCACAAGGTGGCAATATAAAAGATGAGAAGCCTAAATAATAAGTAGACGGCAAGATAAAAGGTACCAGGAAGTAGGGAGTAGATTTTTCTCAGATTGAAAGGAGACCCAAAGAGGGATGGAAAAAGGGGTGAAAAAAGAACTGAGATGTGTTATGTGCATGTACCAACTTCATGTCGCTCTGTAGACGTCGTCTTCTGCAAACACGTACTAATAAAAATTTTAAAAGTGAATAAAAGATGGAATAAAAGAATCAATAAATGTCACTTATCAGTGTATCAAATCGTGATCACAAAACACATTTCTCGAATATCTGTGATATATGAAATCGATACTTGTTTCCAAAGACACAATTTATCAAAAGAATCCATAAAATTATGTTAAAAAATAAATTCTACCTCACCTACGAAAAACTTAAGTATGTTTTAGAACTTCTTCACAATAATCCCTAGTGTTGAAATATTTGCAACCTTTAAAGAGAAATCGGTGCCAATTTTATAAAAGTATTTCAAGACAAATGGAGAAGAAATCTCAAGTTTTTTTTTATCAAGCCCTTATAACACTTACATTGACATTAGAGATAATTTGTGAAACTAAAAATTAGGCAATATTATCTTTCACAATCCCCAAATGTTCCTGTCCCTTCTCCCAAACTGACAAGGTTGAGTTACATTGGAAAATAAGTCAACATAATTAATTACATTATTATCCAGTATTTTAAGGAGAAATCTGATTAAATTTGCTAACCAAGTGTTGAAGCTAGTAGAACTCTCAAAATATAGTTCAAACATTATTAGGACTGTTCAGTTTCATTTCATTGCATTACTCCAGGAAATATATACTGGGTAGATAATGAATGCAGTATTGATTTTAAAGACCAAGAGGTCTCTCAGTTAATAATGATGGGTAATTTATTTGTTATAGATGACTACAATGCTACATAGCAATTAATACAGCAATCAAAACTACACCTTTGTCATGCTTTAGAATGCATATGATCGCTTTCCAAACCATTAATAATTACATGCGATTCGAAGGTGCTGTGGTAAACTAAATGGTTTTTCTATAGCCTCATATTGCTATTTTTATATCTATCATACTTATTGGATCTGTTGTTGAAATACAATTTTGAAATAAGATTAATCCTTTATTCTTCCTGCTGGAAAATGGTTCAGATATTTCAACTGTTTTTACTACTCAGTGGGTCAGCAGCTTCACCCTCTTACTATGCTTTAGTGTGGTTTCATCTTTGCCTTTTGTTTTGTTTTGTTTTGTTTTGTTTTTGAAGGCTGATCCCAGGAATGCTATAAAACAACAGGCAGTAAAATGGGTTTGGGTGACGAGGTTACTCACCGTTCCTGCCTATTTCTTTAAAATTATCTTCAACACTTCCCCGTAGGGCTCATTCCACTTGCTGACCCCCCTCCACTCACGAAGACGCACAGTCTCTGGTCACATGCAAATATGTGGACGATATGCAGTTGAAGAGAAAGCTCTTGGGAACTTTGTTCGTTCTTATTTTGATGAAAGAGGCAGGCGTAGCACACGCCTGTAATCCTGTAATCCCAGAACTTGTCAGGATAAGGCAGGAAAATTTAGTATGGTTCGAGGTCAGCCTGGGATACAGAGAGAGGCCTTTTCCTCCTACGAAAAAAAAAAAAAAAAGGAAACGAAGAAAAAACACATAAATCTAGAAGACAAAATATGGCATTGAAAAAAATTTTTTAAGTCAGAAAAATGCTCAGTGAAAGTGCCCGTTGGCATTTTAATTACCTCGTAGTTTTAGACATTTCCTGAAAGCACTTGATGCCTTGAAAAGCAGTATTTTCTTAACTGTGCACTGATTGATTCTCGGCAAACTGTTTTTCTTGGATGAAATCAACATTAATTTTCTCTTCCTCGACTACTTACCTGTCAGACTGAACAAATATTCCATCAAACAACTGCATCACTTTTCATTTCATTCTTAGTAGAAATACATTGCTGAATAATAAAGTGTGAAAAATACTAAAAACAAATATCAACTGAGACGCACTGACTGAATGCACAGCTCCCGAGCCTTCTTCTCTTCTTGGTCGTATATCAGCTACAGTCTCATTCAAACAGACACAGTAAGTTCTTCTTCCCTCATCATATGTTAGGAATGAGTGGGTGGTCATGAAAAGATGAGGAAAGAAGAATTCTCCTGAAGTCATCTGTATAAGAGCCCAGTGACTGACACAAAGCAGGCACCAAAAATTTTTGATACAACACAAAAGTACATGTACATATAAATTTATAAATACCTGAACCCAAAAGTCTTCAGGGATGCACAAAACATACAAAAGAGGATATGAACTATATTTGTACTCCATATGGGTGTACTCACACATAATCACATACTCATCTAAACCTGTCTCATCCTACACGCATGCATGTGTGTATATATGTACATATATAGTGTGTGTGTATATATGTTTTTTTTTTTTTTTTTGGTACCAGGGATTGAACTCACAACCTTTCACTTGCTAGGCAGGCGCTTAAGCCACTGAACTAAATCCCCAGCCCATGTGTGTATATATGTGCATGCGAATACTTTACACACATCCTATTATATACATATACTAAGTATATAATTCAAAAAAACAGTAGTAGCTAGATTTTATTTTCTGATCAATTGAAAATTCCTATTAACTAATGGATATTCTATCTGAAAATTGAAAAATAGTCTTGATTTCTTAGAATGTACATATATTATCCAGATTAGTTGGAATGTAAGTGACATATATATATATAGTTAGTTCCCTAAAGCACGCATTCCTTAAACTCAGTGAGCAACATAGAGTTCCATGTAAACACGGATGTAACAGATGTATCTGCAGTCAAATTTTAATGGGAAGCTGGTCATGACGAGATGCTCCAGAAATAGCAATAGAGTAAAATATATAACGCTTCAGGAGTTAGTCATTGGCTCAATTATGTTTTGGTATGGAAATTTGATTTTAAAGTCAGTGCTGAAATCCTTAGTATGACAGATGGGCACAGCAGCTTCCGAGTGGGCTCCCGCTGTCCCTGTCACCATCTTGGCTGTCTTGGGTCGCTGTCAGCCCAAACTGCAATAATAGCCCCAGAGGAGGCATCATGCACTCCTTCAATAGTTACGCGCAGTGTGAGCTCAACAGTTAATATGCACCCTCAGAGTCCTAACGAGCATCTCACCTGAACATTATGTCAATTCTTAAAAAGTGTTGGATAATCTATCATAAAATGTTGCACAAAAATTTTTGCTATAACATTTATACCTACATTACACTTTAAGTAGATGTTATACCTTCATTACTTCTTTAAGTAGACTTCCTCGAATTTGATGCTTTCATTCTTGGTAAATAGTAATTTCTGGAAGCAATGGAACATGTACATTGCTGTTGTAAAACCTGAATGAAACAGCAGCTTACAGTTAGCAGCTGGGAAAACAGGAGGGGTTCTACTTGTGTGCTTTTGGGAAACAGGACGAGTGAGATATGAAGCCTTGGGTTTTGGAGACTAATTCTCGTTTCACACTTTGAATCCTACTTTTCTATCACACAGACAGACTGTATGACTGACACAGTTTTAATGGCTGCAGTTGTGTTTATAAGTGACAAAACAATTTTCCTATCTGTAGGGAAAAAGTAAAACGGAATTATTGGTATCTGTATAGAGAAAAAAATGGTGCCTAAACAGAATGGATTCGATTTACAAAGTAGTTGCCAACTCTATGTAGGTAGCAATAAGGATGTGAGAGACAAGGTTTTATAATACAAAAATAGCCTCTGATATAAATACTTAATAGCGCTTTATTGAAGCCTCCCTTCACCTTGTGTATTTTAACAAATTATGGTATAATTTAATCAGGGTAGGTATCTGTGTTGTGATAAAAAACACAGCGAAGCAATTCTTAATATGAGGCTACTGGTCAAATGCATACTAATAATGGGCTATGTGTGTACGCTTTGGACACATTCATGTCCACATTTTACACAATGGCCTCTAATGCCGTAATACCTTACTTCTGGTTAAATGAACTTTCCTTCCACTGCTCTATGAATTTTCCAGCTTAGCACACTTCAGTTTACATTCTGGATTTTAGAGTGTAGAAGTTAAATTTAAAAATCTTGTTTTATTTCAAATCAAAATATAAAAGTAAGCCAATACTTTATTTTTTCTTGCATGAGTATCAGCATTACTGTCTCCATATGGCATCAGTCTCATTACTACATGCCTGTTAAATTATTTTTATTTATTGTTAATAAAATTGTCACCATTGTATTGTTTTTCCACTTCAGATTTTTAAAAAGGAAAATAGTAAGCATTAAAACAATCAGAACTTTGAAAGAATCAAAAGGTTATGTATTTCTTATCAGATAAGCTTACCTAAGAACAAGGAAGAACTACAAAAATTTTATATAATGAGTGTCTTCCCTCTTTCTGATACAGTAAGAAAATAATTTATAAATAATAAAAAAGTGAAGAGAACATAAAAGTGGGACTTACTGTTCCACAAAAATCTACATTTAAAAATTTTCATAGAGTTAAATATATTAATTTATTAAATAAGAATTCTTTGTTTTCACATAATTTAAAAGCTAATGTTTATATTTTTAAGGAAAAAACCCCTAAAGCCATTAAAGTCATTACTGTCTCTTCATGATTGATTGCTGATAATTAGAATTCCTTCACACAATTTTGATTTCTGGCATAGTGGAAAATACCAATGGCATTATTGCAGAATCCACTGTGATTAAATATTCTGAGTATGATATACAAATATTTAGGCACAATTCTGAGGAAAGTGGTTTAAACTTTTCACACTTTCCTCTTTAGGGTAATAAGCCTTAGCTTATCTTGTACTAAATAATGAATTTTAATACCAGTATGTCAATGTGAAATTTATAATCCCAATCTTTTGAGCTCCACATTTTATTGGGTCTTCTGTTACATATGCTGATGAATAAAAATATTTGAAAAAATAAGTCAATAAGTCATATCTTTTTATTTTCTTTGAGTACAATATTTCTTTCAAATCCATATCTATATATCTGTTTGTTTCTTAATATATCTCCATCAAAACTCTGAAATAGAAATTTAAAAATTAGAAAAATCTCAGTGAATTCTATAATTTGAAAAATTATCAACTTTAAAGCACAGGTAAGACTGGACTTTTTATAGAATAACAAAAAATGTGACTTTATCTAATTAGTAATTCTTTCCAATTAAATATAGAAAGATGACATGTTTGTATGTTTTGTGGTTACTTTTCTCTCATTGTTGAGACAAAATACTTGACACCCAAAATGAAAGAAGAAAAGTTTTATTTATCTTATAGTTTTGTGGAGGTTTCAGTCCATACTTATCTGGCACCAAAGCAGGGTGGCATGGCTGAGAGGCAAACAACATGTTCATGGTGGCCACAAACAGCAAGAGCAAAGGAGCAAAAGGAGGAAGACACATCTTCTTCCTTCTCTTATACTGTATGGGAGCCACCCATCGGTGGGCAGGTGCAGCACTCACACCGCCAATCCCAGAGCTAGACAACAAACCAATCACAGACACTTAATTCACTTGCTTCCATGATTGCATGAGGCTTGGGGGGGGTGGGAATCTGATAAAAAACTATAACAGTATAAGACATGACTATTTCTTGTGGATATTAATATACATGTAATATAACATATAGACATTTCTTCTATAAATTTACTTAACAAAAGACAACTTGATTGACTTTGTTTTTGTCCTTTGGATTGGGTAGTGTGTTGTATAAATACTAATTAGAATGAGGCTCTCAAGCAGTTCATCAGGAGTCTGGACCTTTATAATTGTAAAGATATACTCTACAGATTATAATCAGTAGGTGTGTGTCTGAGATGTCAAGATTTCACAGTATTTCTTTCTGAAATCTGTGCTTTAATATTACATTTGAAGAAGGTCTATTGCAGACTCTTTGCATGTATATTTCTAGATTCATATTTTCATTTAATCTCACTTCTTATATTTATGACAAAAGCTCATATTGGCTTGTGGAAACTAAGTTGGTATTTCTTTCAAATTTCATGTTTAGGAGCATCATGGGGTAAACTAAAATCTGCCATGATGATAGAATTCTCACTAGTGTATGTAACCAATTAGGGTTGCCAGCACCCTGTTTTCAGCCCTGATCATGCAGTGTATGCCTGAAACAGGACTGGAATGTACAAAGCTTGAATTGCTAAGCTAGAGTAAGCGCATTTTTTTGCTTAAAATCACAGCAAACCTTCTTACAAAATAGATACAAACATTAACATTTTATAAGCAATACACAAACTATTGTTTCTGTATTTTTTAGCAGAATTTGGTAGATAGTCCTCACACCAAATTTTAGGCATATGAATAAAGGCTAAAAAGCATATTTGTGATTTAAAATTGCATTTCTTTATTGAATAATAATGAGCAGCTTTTGATATTCTATTGCTCATTTGAATATATTCTTTAGTAAAATGCCAGTTCAAATAGTTTATCCACATGCTATTGGAGTCTCTATGTTTTAAATTTGGATCTGGATAAGTTACTTATACAATTTTAATAAGTGCTCTTTGATATAAATGCATTGTGTTAATTTTTCTAATTTTGTAGCTTATTTTTTCATAATTTTAGTTTTTTTATGAATGGAAATTGTTAATTTAATGAAATATGTCATAAATTTTTATTTTTGGGTGGCAAATTTTGTAAAAGGCTAATTCTTTTGTTTGTTCTGTATTCTATATTGGGATTTGTTTTGTAGAAGATATAGGGTAAGAGTTATTTAACTTATTTATTTTGTGTTAGATATCCAATCAACTTAAGATTGTTTACTGAAATGAGTATTTTTTCTTCTGAATTGTAGTAGTGTTTTTGGATCTTTTTCTACTTTCCATCTTTTGTTTGTTTGTTTGTTTGTTTCATTTGTTGATTTTACACATCTGCACCAATAGCAACTTGTTTTATTTGTCTTGTCTTTGGGTGGTATGAATGCTTCAACCTGAGCTTTCTTCTATAGTATTCCACCACTGTAAGTTATTTTTAGAAGCATCTTGTTTAATTTACCCACAAACACTACCAGGAATGGGCAAGGGATGTCAACTTTCTGTACAACAGAGTTCTGTTTGTTTCCTCTCCCATAAAATTGGATAAAAGCATTCATCACACATACACAGAGACATTTAAAATCTAACATAGTCTCATATTTCCGTTGACTTGCAGCCACATTGAGTGAGTAGCTGAGGTTTGGGACAATCAGGTGTCAGTCCCTGGTCAGGGAGGCAGAAAGCTCCATGGAAATTGCACTGCAATTAAACTGCTCTTTATTTTCTTGCAAGTGTTTATGCAATGTACTCCTGAACTGACGATACAGAAATCTTCATTTCCGAGTCACTGCCTGGGAAGCTGCCATTTATATTTGATGCCAAAACAAATTCAAAAGAAGAAGACTTAAAGATGATGATTTTAGCAATGATTCATACAACTTCCTGCTGAGCCTTAGTACTTATGGTGAGTGAATTGGGAGCAGCAGTTCATAAGCCAGCACCTTCAGGGCAATGCGGTGGGAGCAACCATTCAATTGGTATGGTTTTCAGTGCTAGATTAAAGGGAAGGGCTAATATTGGGAAAATGCATTCTAGGTGACATTCTTCAGAATTTTAGAGGGTTCGCTAAAAAATAATAGTTCTACAAATTTGAATGATTGCTGGTAGAAACAAGCATACTTGGGAAAAATAATGGAAATCTAAGGATGATTATCAAATAAGAAAAGTTGTAGAATAAAGGCTAGCATTGTTCCTTGGCACAGGTGGAATGTTCTCTACATCCTGCATTCAGACAGTTAAACCACTAGAGTTTAGATTTCTATGCACTTCAAATCTCATTGTGAATTTCTATCTAAAATTGTTGAGTTTATGAGTGATATCACATTTAATCTTTGAATTAACTAGGCAAAAATAATACTTTAATATAATGTCTTCTGATAGCCTTAGGTTTATTTCTAAATATTTTATTTTTAAATGTTACTGTCTTTGGAATTTGTCTTACCTTATTTTCAATTATTTGTCATATACATAACTATATGAATACATCTGTATCTGTATCTATACTTTCAACTGATTTTTGGATAGTGATGTTTTAAGCTCACTGTTCTAATTATTTTATTGTTTATTCTTTAGGATGGTCTATAAAATCATGTCTTCTACTAATGATGTAAAGTTTATTTTCTGCTCCATAATAGTCATGCCAATTAATTCATACTCTTAATTTTCTGCCTAGGATTCTGTGTATAATGTGAAACAAGTTATGAATGAAAATACCCCTGTTTTCTTCCTTCTTTCTTAGTGGAAACGTTCAAATTTTTATCACATGTGTGTTGTTAGCTGAAGTTTTAAAGTTATTATGTTTCATGCAAGGTAAGAATTTCTTTTTAGTCTCTGTTTTAGGCTTTTCCTTTTCTTTCTTTCTTTGTTTTTCCACCCTGTAGATTGAATCCACAGCCTTCACCCTGAACTTCACCCACAGAGATGTTTGTTTGTTTGTTTGTTACTGTAGGACACTGCGTCTCCCAAATTGTTACATTTTCCACGCTGACCTGGAACTTTCCATCCTACTGCCTCAGCCTCCAGAGCATTGTGACTTTGGACCTGCGCCATCGTGCACTGCCGCAAACAGTTTTTATTGAACATTTGTGAATTGGCATTGAAAGATATCAGAATAAATTACCAAAATGTCCACAAAGTGATCGAGGCGGTCCATGGCTAGAATTTCCTGGTGTGCAATTGCCTGTCCCACTTTTCTTTGAATATTAGCAACAACTGGGTGGTGCTTGGTGTCCGCGATCATTCTGGATTAGTAACAAACGGTACCGATGTGGGGCTCTGTGACTTCTGGTGGGACTGAGGGTGGGTGACCTATGGTTTTCCAAGGTTTTGATACAGAAAGGGCATGGAGGAAGGTACTATGTTGGGGGAATGCTGCTCAACCCAGGAAGCCAGGAGACAGAGTAACTCTTCTCTCCCTCAGCTGCCCAAATCCTGACACCGGGACCAAAAGAGCTTTCGGGGCTGACCTCATCAGTGGATGAATCTGCTCAGGAGCACAAAACCCTGTGATCCAACTCCCTCCAGAAGCCTGGCCTCAGAGCGAGCATCTGAGGGCTTGGGGAGCATTCTGAAGTGATGGAAGTCACCGTGGGTAGCCTGGCTTTTACTGACCCAGGGAGAAAAGAGATTCTGCGTAAACCAAGGCCACGGTGGCTGTCCTTCACTTCCATCATTACAGGAAGGGTGTGCCTAGGTTTTGTACCTCTCTGTCAACTTGTCTTCCTGGTTTGGAGGACAGAAATCAATCCCCCAACGTTATACTTGAATTCCAGTTATCTAAGGAGAGTCCTATCGTGGAATGTTTCACTGAAGCCCAAATACAGCGAAGTGATGCTGTAAAATAGTGTCAAATGATTCTGATTGCTGGTTCTTAACTTTATGTCAAATAACATTAATATGTGAAGCTATCTATATGTGTATACATGTGTGTATTTCAAATGTTCACCCTTTTACTATAGGTAAAAATTTTGGCAGATTATATATTCTCTATGAAACAATATAAGATACACACTTAAAATGTTTCATGATTGAACTTGTGTCCATATAGCAAAAAGAGTTAGCACCTAAAAATTGTATATAATGCTGAAAATAGTGTGCCAGCCATAAAAATATATTCTTTACAGCATGGAAAAATAAATATTCCAGAACTGTATCAATTAATCAATGATATCTTACTTTTATCATATGCGGTAATATTGTCTCATCCTTTGTATCTATTTTTGTTTCTCACATTATAAGAATGAAATACAATGTAAAATGAATATGAATAAATAATTATGTATACTAAGAATAATAAGGGTCATTTAATCTCATATTAACCTGAGTTGGAAACCCAGAGTATAAATTTTACCTTTTCCTTTACATAGATCACCAAAGTGTTTTATGTTATTTTAATACATTTTTGTTAATATTTAGTACTGGTTATAAAATATTTTGCATATCTTTACATCCTCTTTCAAGTTAATTAATTGGCTTATTGATTAAAAATTATAAATATAAAAGAGGCCACTATAAAAATATATGGCATTTTTTTAATGATTACTAGGACAAAGTCTACATGAAATTAAACAACATCAACAACAACAACAACAAAAATCAGAAAAAAATGAGCGGCATAAGTTTATTTTACCTCAGGTGTTTAAAGACTATGCTCCCTCTGATTTTTATTTCATGGGCTCAAGAATTGGAGAGAGAAGATGGCACATGCAGGACGGAGCCCAAACTGCAAATGCCGATGGAAGCCCAGAATTCACAATGCTGAACACACTGAGCTTTGCTTTTGGAGAAACATAACCAGCCTCCTCTTCACCCAGATGGCCACAAAATCCACTGTAGCACCAAGTTAAGGAGGAGGAAAAAAATAATCAACTAATTTCTAACAATCTGTGATCATACAGCAGCGCCAGCACTAATCATGGCCCTCGGAGAAACCTCCGTATCTTCTACCTTCCTTCCTCTCAAAAGATCTCACACTGAATTTTGTTTAAAATTGGAAGGGATTGATAGATTCTTCAATTCTTTGGGAGAACTACACAAAATTTATTCTGAAGGACAAATGCAATAAAACCACGGTAGAAACAAAATAATTTTTTCCCAATAATTTTCCAAGGAAAATCAGCAACTCGTATTACAGAAAAAAATCAAACAAAAGCTAATGAAGTCAGAGAAACTTTTAAAAAATGAAACATATGATCAAGAACCATCAGAAACAGTGATGAGAGCTTTACAAGTAGAATATGTAACACATTTTCAGATCCAGAAAATAACAAGGATTTCAATACTTAAAAAGTACAGAATAAATATAAAAATGTCTAAGTCATATAATCTATTTATATATAGCCTCTCTTTCCTGATATATATTACATATAATTTATAGAATATATAAATATATATTTATATATAAAATTTATATATATAATTTATCCATATAAGAAGACATAATAGGCAGTAAAGTTTAGAATTTAAACACTTTAAACTAGAAATTGATAAACTGATGGTATATATTAAGAAACATAAAATGAAACACAATACAATAAAGAGAATATAAGGGAGAAATGTAATAACCCAACTTACTAGAAAGTCCTGTTCTCTAACTACTTTTCATGAAAGAATGCTACAGATGTATGACAATTATCACTGAATGATTGTGAGGTGGAGGCTGATGAAATTCATTATTTGTTGTTTTAAAATTAAAATATACTACATGACCAAGGAAAACAGAGATAGGATTTTTGTTCGAATACATATAATTGCTATGCTAAATGAGAAATCTCAAATAGTGTGAACTCTAATGAAATGAATAGCTCTGTATGATCTGAAGTAATCAGTGGAATGATAGTTGATTCTGGATATATTGGTTGAATTTGAATGTTTCTTAGGGTATTTTAAACTAATGAGTTTGCATTCATTTTGTAAATTTTAACCGTTGATTCAATGTGTAGTCTGGTAGTACCTTGCTTGTTTCAGAAATCAGAATTGCATCTAATGTGTTTATACATAGTTATGACAGTGCATGTACTGTATGCTTATTTATGTATAAAATATTATAAAACACCGAGGCAAATTATTATACTTTATCTGATAACCTATTCATAAGAATGATATGCCAAAGATTGAGGTGTAATTCTTTAAATGTTTCTAAGCCATAGCTATTTTGTTCCACTGATAAAATCACACAATAAAAAAAGCTTAATATCAGACCTACTTATTTTCAGAAATACAATCAACAGCTTTCAGGTTGTGTTGGAAAAGCAATCAATCTAAAACATATTTTGTGTGTATTTTTCTAGCATATGCAATTATAGAATTTTGGGAAACTTTGTACAATAACCTGCACTTGTTAATTTATACAGCAATCACAATTTTGGCTTAAGGTTAGTGTTGAACAAAGTAAAGACAAGAGGCAGCAAATTTTCACCAACTGAAAAGACACCAATGCTCAGAGGACTTCAAGGGAAAGCCTGTCTCTGGTAAGAATTTACCAGGGACTTTGGCTAGCCAGTTTGTCTGTCCTTTAGGCTATTTGTACCGGAAGATTCTCTTTGATAGGATTTTAAACTTTTAAAGAAGGAGATATTTAGAAAAATTTTATTATATGCACTTCTCTTTGATTTTTTTCTCTTTCTAATAATACAAAAGTTCCAGAGACAAACAGGCAGCCTAGAAGATCAGGACAACAGGAGGAAGATGATATTCTCAAAAGATTTCCTATTTTATAATTTTGAAAAAGAAAATCATAGATAATCAACCTTCTATTTGAATTTGTTACAAAAGTTCAAATTCCTATATGTGAATAATAGCGATTTATTTTCTTTTTAGTTTCAATATTCATATCCAGTAAAACTTGCCTTTGATATTTAATATTTAGAAAGTAATAACTTTCATGTACATTTTATAAGATTCTCACAGCAAATCATCTCAGGTCTGCAAATGAAATATAAACGACCATTTTACAGATATATTCATTGATCTGGAGAATGAACACTGATTTTTTTGGGTATGGCACTGGGTCTTGAAATGGGCCTTGAGCATGCGAGCAAGAGCTCTATGACTGAGCCATATCGCCAGGGAAAAGTGACTTTTTAAAACAGCATTTACTTCCTAAATATTATAATTCTATTTTCAAAGATTATTTTGCTACAATCCTTAATTCTTATTTTACATTATTTTGATTCATGAGACTAATTTTGTATGTCAATGGTGTTCAGGTAATATTTCAACGCAGGCATCAATCAAATGAGGTTAATGAGCATTTTTCTCATGATTCCATTATATTTGGAGTTGTTTTACTGTTCTAGGTCTTTGCAAAGTGTGTAATAGGTTATTTGGGATCATACTTACTTAACTGTAATACGTAAAATATACTATGTCCCTATGATTGAATGTTATTTAGCAAAAAAGAATGAAATCCTGTGATTTCAAGCAAAATGTGAAAAACTAGAGCACATTGTGGTAAATGAAATAAGCCAGGCATAGAAAGGCTAATCATCCATGTCCGTGCTTTCAGGAAGTTTCAAAATAAAAGCCAATGTGGATTTAGAATCCACAGATGAAGGGAGGGGGGCTTAAGACAGGTTGGTAGCATGGTAACCTCTTTAATATGGAGCAGATATTCTTAGTCTCTGGACATTTAATGGTGAATACATTGTGCACTGGTCTAATGGGCAGGGAACTTACATCCTCGGGGGACTGGCCAGAATTCCTATGCAATAACCTTAAAAAGGCGATTACAGACTGATATGAGTGTTGAAGGAAAAAAGATATTTAAAGTGTGAAAATAGTTCAAAGGAGTTAAGTCACGGGAATCCAGGGAGATCCTTGAATAAAGGCACAACTTGTTAGCTGAACAGGGAATTTCAGAGATTCTGAAGAAAGTGTTGACTTTCTCATGATCTTTGAAAAGAAACTAGAGAAGTATTGCTTCAGATTTGTAGATAATCAAGACAATAATATCGAGCACAAAAGCAATGATTTTCAGTCAATGTTCACTAAGAAGATAGAAAATATGCTGGGCAGAGCAATTATGTGATTTAGTTTTAAAAGAAAATCTTCTGTTCTTGTACAGACACTGAATTTCAGCATGAATTCAACTGGAAACAAAATGAGGAACTGTAGGGTTACTTTGGAAACAAGACATGGCAACTTTGAGTGGGGTGATAGCAGTTGAGTAAGAACAAATTGAAAGGAACAGATTAAAATAGCCTCAAAGGTACATCTGATATTATACAGTGAGGAAATGAAAGACTCAGGTGAGGGATAAACTTTTTGGTTCTTTTAGGTCAATGGACACTGGTGTTTTCTTTTTTATTCTAAGACAGGGCCAATTGATAGGACAATTTCTGAGTTTGGTGTGGAACTAAAAATATCATTTTGTATTTCCTAAGATTAATGTTCTAAAAACTGCAGATATCAAATAGGTAGAAACCTAGAACTCAAATACAGTTCTGAGTGAAGTATAGGTGTTGATAAGTCAACTATATACACACAAATATTTTGGTAATGTGTTGGTTGGACAGCATGTGACTGATTGCCTAGGGAATAACACTAGATGGAAATCACAGTCCACAGTGGCCAAGAACGGCAACTAGGAAGGAGCAACCAGTGAAACCAGCAGTGTGTGATATTACAGGTACTTTTTTTCTTGTTTTTTTGTTTTGTTTTGTTTTGGTACCTGGGATTGAACTCATGACCTTGTGCTTACCAGGGAAGCACTTGAGCAACTGAGCTAAATCCTTGGCTACAGATGCTTTCTTGTTTTGGGAGAAAGCAAGGAGGTAGTAGAAAAAAAAAATCCATAATTAAATGTATTCTTTTGTATTTTTATGATATTTGTAGCTATTTTCTGCAAATTATTTTGGTAAAATACATTATTTCTACAAATCTATGAGGTTACAAATGCAATTATTTGAAGTTTGGTCATATACACATTCATTAGTTAGATAATATTAATATTGACTGTTGAGTATGGATAATATGGTCATTTGCTTTAATAACCTCACAGATATATTACACAGATAACCATTAACATATAATTATAGTAAGATATAGTAAGAACAATTATGAAAACTTGTAAAGAACATTTAACCCTAACTAAACTGAGTGTAAACAACCAGAAGAAATTGCATGAGTGACATCAATAAGGTAGTATTCTTGTGTCAAAGTGAAAAAAAAACATTAAGCAAGGTGATTACACAAATAGCATAGCTTGTGCAAAACAATATGCAATATGAAGTGAGTTAAAAACTGGAATTTCTAGAGTTTGCAAAGAGGGGTTGTAATGGCAAGGAGCTTTGGCTTTATATTAAGAGAAATTTAAATGTGAAGTAATGAATTGTGTACATTTTTGATAAACTGAAGTTATGATTTCATGAAAAGCAGAATGGAGGGTGTCAGTCTGAAGGCAAAAGAACATGGTAAGCCCTTGCTATTTGCAATAATTCTGGCAATAGAACATAAAGTCTAAAGTCAAAATAGTAATAGAAATATATCCATATTCTTACAGAAACGTCTTACTATATAAAAAATAGTAAAAGCAATGTTATCGTAGGTCCATGATTGAAACTATGAATTCTGCACTGTAAAGGACAAACAAAAAAGAAGGGAAGAACTCTGTCCTGGAAAACATCACCGAGCTTCTGATCTAATAGTGCAGCTGTCTTGCTGCAGATCTCTTGTTACGTAGAATAATGCCATTTCTCAAGCCACTGTAAATCAGATTTTTCCTTCATTTACTACTGGGAGCATTTTAGTTGACATAGCAAGTTAATACAACACAAAACAGTCTTAACTCAGTGAAGTGTAACCAAGAAATAAAGATTTAAAAATATCACATTCAACCAAGGTTAAGTCATTTCAAATGCCTCGGGAATCTCTTGTGCAGACTGAAAGCTCTCTTTTTGTTTAGAGAAGATATGAAATCCAGTTCATCTTAGTTTAATCTTAAAATTCGATTCCTTTTTTATTGTAGAATATCATGACTTATTCTCTCCTCCTCTCTCCCCCTCACCCTCTCTAACCACAGCCCAGATTTAGGAAAGAAGTTCTGCTGGTAGAAAGAAGGTAGCATGAACTGTCTTGGACTCCTTCTGGCCTTCAGGGACTAAAAAGCAACTCTGGTAAGTGAGTAAATGCACTATTCTCTTAGCTGGGTTGTTAAGGTTGATGCTCCATTCATTGATTCTACCATTTCTGTTAATGTTCTCCAGGACACAGGGGGAGTTGTTTTCAAGGGACCCTAGAACACTTCGTTCCCTTGCCCTCTAAGATTCCAAAACAGACTCCATATAGGCTTGTTTTAATTTGATACGCACAAATGAACTCAAATCTGGATTTGTGTCTGTTAAATTTAAAAAAATGAAGGTTTAAATGAAGAAGAGTTGTTTGAGAAGATTATTAAAACAGAAATGGGAAGTATCTCAAAATGAAAAAAGAAAAAAAATTCTATTTTATAGGAAGAAACTATAAGTTAGAGAAATGAGGGGAAAATGGCTACTGAGATCTGTGGAGAAATGCACCCAGATTTTGAGGCCAATTTTCAGAACAGCGAGTAAAAATGGTATACTTAGGGCTGGGGATTTAGCTTATTGGTATAAGCGCCTGCCTGGCAAGCGTGAGGTCGTGAGTTCGATCCCCGGTACCAAAAAAAAATTTTTTTTTAAGTAGTATACTTAGCTTTCTCCTACAAATAGAAGTGATGGGAAGCAAGCAAAGTTTGCGCACTGGAAGGAGAGAAGACTCACTCTAGAGCTTGGGCAAGAGAAAGCAGAGGACAGGAAATGTGTGGTTGTGACATTTGGTCAGATGGGACAGTGGTAGGCAAAGGGTGCATAGTAATTAGTTCTTTGAGTTTATGACTTTTGTACTAAGTAATTATTAGAAACACATTTTGCTATTGAAATGGTCCTATTTAGGACAATAAGTTATATATTCATCCAAGACATTAGCAAAACTGCTAATGCTGGCTACAAGCTGCTCTGTCTCCTGGGTTTATGGGAAACACTGTCTCCCTCTGGGTCCTTTCTATGCTACATGTGTTTATTCTTAAATATTTTCTTGATGAAATATGAAAAGTGCCTGGTAAATATTTTTGATTACTAAATACTCAGACATCAATTTCAAGAATATTCACTCTGCTTTATTCCTTTTATTTTGCTTTGATGTGCTGAAATTTGTTTGTTTGTTTATTTGTTTATTTTTGGCACCTCATTCATTTGAACAGTTCCAAAAGCATTTTCTCTTTCTCTGCAATTTCTCACATATGTTGACCTAGAGATAGCAGAATCAAATTCAGAGCTAGTGTAATTCTAAGTCCCACTGTGGAAGTCTAGTTCCTAAGTTCTTAAGTGGCTTTTGGTATATATAGCATTTTTTGCTCTCCATTTAGTGCTAGTTATCAATCCAAATTAATATAAAAATCTCATCATTTGAAAATATTTAAATAAATAGGAAATGGGTCTTTCCAAAACATTATTTTAGCCTTACATTCCAGTGTTTATAATACATTTAACAATGATTGTTAACAAGTGAAAATAAACATTGTTTTTTCAATGAGGTTATTCATTAATTATTTTCATTAAAAATTTAAACCAATAGGTTAACTTTTGAGAGAGGTAGTAAGCATACTGATTAAAGAAAATCTATTTAATAACTTCTTTTGGGAAAATTGTACAAACGCATACCAACAAATGAAATTAGAGCCTATCTTTCATCATGAATGAAACTACATGAACTAAAAATTTGAATATAAAATCTGAAACCATGAAAATCATAGAAGAAAACATGGGGGACGTCTTTCATAACATTAGGCTGGGTAGGTATATTTTGGATAAGGATTTAAAAGTAAATTAGACTAAAAGATTTATATCAAAGTAAAAAAGCTACTTCATAATAAAAGATACAAGAATCAGAGTGAGGAGACAACCTACAGTATGGTAAAAAAATTCTTAGCTACTCATCCAAGAGATTAATTTCTAAAATTATAAGAAACTCTCAAAACTATATACCAAAACCTCCCACATATAACTCATATGATCATATTTATTGTAGGGAATTGATGTGTGTGCATAGCGTATTTAAATTCACTTCTTTTCCTGCTTCCTTCCACAGTCCTTTTTTTTTTGCAGCATCAGAGTTATTTATTTATTTTATAAGACCTTCTAAACTTGTCATGTATACCGATGGCAAACCAGACTAGCAGGCCACAGAACATATAAAGCACGCAAGACAATTGTACTAAATCAAGCTACACTTCTAGATGTCTTATCAACACTGAGTTATAATACCTTTTGTTTCTCTTTTTTCCTATTATCTATCTTTTACTTTGTAAATATCTATAAATACATATACAGTTAAGCTTGTGTGATAGTTAAGCTTCTGTGTCTCTGTTACTTCACATAATATTATAGTCTCAAGATCCATCTACTGTCCTGCAAATAACTCAAGTTTATCCTTCTTAATGGAAGAAGCAGTGACGTGTATAATTACAATTTTTAATCCATATTTCTGTTGATAGACATGTAGCTGTTTGGATCTTTGATCCATTTTGATTATAGTTTAGTGTTTGGTGAATTTTATGATCTCCAGCTTTGTAAGGAATGTTATTTTGATTGGGATTACATTAAATTTTATAACAGTTTTGAAAGAAACAGGGGATAACCTTCCATTTACTGAGCTCTTTTCCAATCTGCATTTTCAGAGTACTTTGTTTCATTTTAGAGGTCTTCACTTCCTTGGTTAGGTTCATTCTAATTTTAATAATGGGTAGAAGACCCACATAAGCATTTCTTGATAACACTGATACAAATGGCCAACAGGTTCAGAAAAGATCACTCAATACCACTAAATATGAAGGAATTATAAATCCAAATCATAATGAGATATCACCTTGCTCCAATCTGAACAGCTATGATCAGAAAGACGAAAGAGAACAAGCCTGCTGAGTACGTGTGGCAGAGAGAACCCTTATATGCTGCTGTCGGAAATGCAAAGTAACACAGCCATGATGGAAAACATTATGCAGGGACCTTCAAAAAGAAAAAAAAGTTAAAAATAGAAAACCCTATGATCAGCAACCCTACTGCCAGGGCAGTGGAAATCCTGTGCATTGCAGCATTATTCACAACAGTCTAGAAAGGAGTCAACCTAAGTATCTGCCACTGGTAACAAAGATAAGAGAGCTGTGGTACATACACAGAATGCGTACTGAAGTGAACCAAGCACAGGAGGAGAAATCCTGCATTCTTCCTCTTATGGTAATCAAACCTGCCGATTTCTTAGAACTAGAGAGAAGAATGGCGGTTACCAGAGGTTAGTGTCGGAGGAGGAGAGGGGATGGGGAGATGTCAGTGACCCAGCCTGAAGAGGGACAGCACCAGTTAGAATGAGCCTCTCTTCCATCTTAGAGAAATGTAGGCTTCATTTTACTCAGGTCACAGGCATCCCCAGAGAGCTTGTCAGTGGGTCACAGAGGACAAAGCAGTGGGCCACATGCTGGCCATTTCTCTGCGCCACACCCCAAAAGCCAGCCAAAAAATGCTACAGTAAACAAGTCTGTTCTGCTGGCACTGAGAGGTCTCACTTCAACTATTGAGCTCATGTCCTTATTTCCTCCACAGTTAGAGAGCAGAAATAAATTTCAAGAGATTTAGGGTAGCACAATAAGCTTATAGTTAATAAGAATGTGCAGGGGGTTTTTTCCTTTCTTTTTTCCCCAGAATCAACCTCATGACTTTGTGCTTACTGGGCAGCACTTGGAGTTGCTGAACTAAACTCCAGGCCCTAAGAATATACTGTATGTTGAAAAATAAAAGAAGACTGGATCTTCAGTGCTCTCCAAACAAAATGGTAACTAGGAGAGTTAATGCCTTTACTAATCAGCTAGATTTGATCATCGATAATATACATACATATATATTTCAATCCTTCATGTCATACATGATAAACACATAAAAAGTTATTTTTCATGTTAAAAATAAGAAAAAAAGTACATCAGGGATCAAGGATTTAGCTCAGTAGTAGAGCAAATGCTTAGCGTGCAAAAGCCCAACATCAAAACAAACAAACAACAGTAAACAAAACAAGTAAAAACACCAAAAGCTAAAAAAACAGGAAAAGAAAAAAAATCAATTGAAAAATTGATGTCTTATATTTGTGTATGTGATAGTTTTTGTGTCTGCAAGTGTGTGTGTAAATGTTTTCACCTAAAAGTGAATCAATTTACAATAACTACTCAAGCACTATCCCAGTACCATTTTCATTGCTAGCTGAAAACAAAAATTAGTTTTAGAACTTGCAGTAGTTTACTCATGATATGATGTTTTGTTGCTAAAAGACAATGCTCGCAACACATTGTTCCAGTTGCTTTAAAACCGTGAGCAAGTTCTAATTTTATAATGGATACTGATTGTAACTCTTTGAGTGTGTTTTACTTCCCTGACAGGCTCAAACAACAAAACAAACCCACAAACAAGCAGAATGACCTAAGCGGGAAGAAAAGAAAATAGCGTCTTCAATGGATGTCCATTTGTCAGCCGTTGGCTGGAGAAAGCCAGCTGCTCAGTAAGCCTGTGCCTTTCTAGGTCCTTCAGCCATAGGGAAAGTGAAAAAAAAAAAAAAAAAATCTGGGAAGCAATCAGCAAAGTCAGCACCCACAGCCTGGTTAGCAAGGCTTCAGGTAACTATGAAAATTCGGAATGGTATAAATTCACAAAAGGTTTCTAAATGTATTGTGGTGAACAGAAAAGATCCCAATGGCCAAATCCAATCTAATTAGGATAACAACATTTTTTCCTCCTTAACTGCCAGCTTTGGTATGAAAAATTGCTGCTTCTCAAACTCAGTCAATTTAAAAATGTCTGCTAGTCGTGTTTGCCCAGCAGAAAGCTAAAGGTTCCATTATGCTGACAGCTGCTCCCTGCTTTAAGACGGTGTGGAATTTTAATGACTTTTATTTGCTGTGTAGAGCAGTCTAAATTAAGTTAATATGAAAATAAAACCAAACTTTTGCCATTGGAATTTATATCTTTTAAATACTTTCTAAATGATTGCAGACATTACTGGTAATTTATATTAGTGTTAATATGCTGTTTATTTTTTTAATTTAAAGTTATAGTTTTTAAGAAAAATGTTAATAGATAATATTAGTTACAATTTCTTTTTTTTTTGCATAGTTATATGTCAGTAATGTTGATTTCATTATTTTATGACAGATGAAGTGGACAGGTAGATAGATTTATAGCATTAAGTTTTGAAGAAAATATTATTTATTAATTTATTATTATTAAGATCAAGGACCATTTATCTAAACTTTTGTTCTTTTAGGTTAGAAGAGATCTGGTTATTTCTGCTGCCATTATTTAACTTTTAGTGAATAAATATTCACTGATTTATGTGTTCATAAACTTCAGTGAAATATGAACTTTGGAACAATGATCCACATGTGTAACTATAGGCCTTAGCCCTTTTTGGAAAAAGAAAATGCATTCGACCTCTTTATGGATTATTTCAACCCAATATTTTAATACGCTTTGCTCTATACCTCTGTATCATTAACCATTGATATTAGTTTGCTAGAGGATCCATAAATAAATTAGCACAAATTGAGTTGCTTAATCAGCAGAAAATCAGGTCTCATGATTTTCAAAGCTAGAAATATAAATTGTATGAATTTTTAACATGGTTGTTTTCTTCCAAAGCCTGTAAAGTCTGGCTCTATTCTAAGACTATGTACTTAGTTTGTTTTCTAAGACTTTTAATGTTATTTTTGGTGGTGTTTCTGTGTCCAAATTTCAGCGTTTAGCAAAAGGACACCAATTACGTCATATTAGTGCTAATGACTTCATTTCAACTTGATTTTCGATGTAAAATTCTGTTTCCACACAAGGCAAGGGATGCTGCAGTATATGAATTTGAACAGATATAAATTAACCCCTAGTACTTTTGCCTTCTATTTTCCTAAAACACTAGAAATGTAAAGGGAGAAGTAGCCGTTGTTCATTTTTTGTTATTTGGTTCAGAATGCCTTGTAATACTTTCATTCTCTTGAATGATTTTATTCTATTTTGTTATGTTTGATATTATTGTGTGTGAAGCTATCAACTATTTCAAAGAAAGTGACATTATGGTAGCTACTGTTGATATCCAATTGTCTTGTTGTGAAGTGCTGCATTGCTTGCATTGCTCTGTTCTGATCTGCTTTATTCTGTCCTCTTTTGTTTTATCCTCTGTAAAATAAAATTAAAATCTAAAAAAAATATTTTTGGTTCTCTAGTAAAAAAAAACAACAACAAAAAAGGTTATCCCTTAAATCTATTTTTCTACTTGTTGAAATACTTTTTTCCCTTTGCAGAGCAGTGATAAGTTGTTTTTTGTCTTCACTTCAAAAATAATTTCAGAATTTGGTTTATGCTCTTCTGAATTTTATTAAAATTCTTAAATTCAAGTTCTTGGCCAGCCATTACGCTAGCTCTACTGCCATTCTTAAAACCTGAGTTCTTTGAGAGTAAATGCTGTGGTTAACCAATTTTCTAACTTCTCTTATTCCTCATCTCATGTAGTTTCTACTGTCCTTGTTTTACCAAAACTATTCTGACAAGAGTCAGTCCTGACAAAATATAGATAGATAGATAAATAAATAAATAAATAAATAAGGAAGACATTTTTCTTTTCAAATTTCTCATCTCTATCATTTTTAAACTATTGATCTTTCTTTCCCTAAACTTTTTGACCCATGTTCTCCTTTTCTATTACTTCTCATAATTGTTTTCCTTATCTAAAATATTGATTTCACCCCCTCCCTTCAGCCATGTCCTCACTACAAGCAGACTTGCTATTTAACATAATTTAAGCTCTTACTTTAAGTAATAGCCATGATCTTCTCACCCCACAGTGGTGTCACCAGATCTGAACATCTAACATATTAATTCTACACTTAGACATTTGGAACTCTATAGGTTTTATAAAATCAATATGTAAAAGATAGCACACTGATAATATTCCATACTTCTCAAAATTTTTCATATATTATCATATATGAGTATGATAACAATTAATTTAAGTTATGACTCTTGCTCATTGTAACTCCCAAGGTGAAAGAAACTGAAGTCATTTGGTATTTTTCTAAACACTGTATTTCATTTACTCACTACCTATTTTTTTAAATTATTTTATTTTATTTTATTTTATTTTATTTTATTTTATTTTATTTTATTTTTTGGTCCTGGGGATTGAACTCATGACCTTGCACTTGCCAGGCAGGCACTTATGGCACTGAGATAAATCCCCAGCTACTCACTAGCTATTATACTTTTTATATCAATGCCATAGATTATCTATACTCACCATTACAGAGCCATATATGTAGAACTGACATTGACCTTTTTGTGAGGTACACAAGTATCACTGGTTACCTAAAGGAAATGTATTTTATAGAACAAACAACTAAATAAAGACTATGCAATCCATTATGGTTGGATTATATCCATTATAGATCAGATATATAACTGGTCTTCTATAGCATCAAATATAATTATAAACATTTGTATGACTAACATAAAAAGCATACAAATTGTGCACAGTAGAGAGTAAGAAATTAAATTATCACTAAATATTTACTAAATTTTTAATGAAAATTTTTCTATTAGAGAACATATATAACAGTATATAAAATTATATAGCAAATAGAATTCAATGCAATCAAATTATTATATTTTTACTATTTTGAAGTTTTAGTATTAATAAAATTACTAACCTATAACTTCAAAATCATGTCAAAAGTAGATATTGTAGTTAATGTGGTATTTTTCTTTTCTAATCCAAACAAGAAAAACTTGTAGAAAAAATACTATGTCTTTTCAACTCAGGTATATATAATCACTTACTTCTTACATTTTACTCTTTAAGAACAGTACGATTCATCAAAGCTGGACCGTAAAAGATATTTTCATTTTATTTTAAATTTAATTGCAATAATTGATAAATATATATATGGCACAGTGGGATTTTATGATCTATATTCACTGCAGTTATATTCAAACTAATTAATATATAAATTATTTTATCCACTTACATTTTTGGCATTGAAAATATTAAAAATAATATTCTTTGAGCAAGCCTGAATTATTATTAGTGGTGGTCACTGTGCAGTTCAGTAGATCATGAAGAATTATTGTTTCCACTAACTGAAATTTTATAATTTTTGACCAGCTTCTTCTCTCTCCCAACCCTCCATGCCTACCTCTCCCCCTGAGACTTCTAGAACTACCCTTTCACTCTCAGTTTGGATGAGATAAAATTTTTTTTAGATTTCACAATGAGATTATATAATATTTCCAATTTCTGCTGTTCGTGTTCTTACTTAACGTAATGTCCTCTAGAGCAAAGTTCTTTTAAATGTCCTTGTTTGTTTTTCTTTTAATCACATGCTATGATTTAGATAAGCACCTCCCACAGTTCCATGTTTCAAAGGTTGGCTTCAGAGCGGTGGTGCTGGAAGGTGCTGGAATCTTCAGGAGGTAGATATGGTACAAGCACCTTGGCTTACTGCGGGCAGATCCCACAGGGGATTATGAGACCCTGATCTTTTCCTGGTTCTCTCTTTCCCTCCCAAATGATAGGGTGAGTGGTTTTGCTTTATCACACACTCCCACCCCATGATGTTCAGTCCTGCAACAAGCCTAAGGGAACGAGGCCAAGTTGTCATGGACAGGAAGTCTCAAAACTGTGAAGGACAATAAATCTTTTCTTAATATGAATGAGTCATTTCATGTATTACACTACTGTGATAAAAAACTAGCACACTATGCAAAGCACTTTACAAACAGATGTAAAACTAATGTTGAGTAAAAACTTACTCATTGCTCAGTTTTGTGTGCCTTTATTTGGCCTTGTTAAATTTTTCTATATGAAATATGAGTTTTATGTATATTTCAATTTGATTTAAAACCATTATTCTTTTTCCTTAAGGAATGGTGAGCAAATGTACCTTAGTACCTATTGTACAAGTTTTAATACTCATCAGTATGAATATGCATAATGTAGAATGTTAAATTAGAACCTTTATTTTGATAATCCTGGTCTCAGAAGAGTACAACATTCTTTGATATCTTAGATGTACTGTAGAGTCCTAGATATTATTCAATTTTTAAAACAATTTTTGCATAGTTTAGAGAAGGATGTATTCAAATACAATGGTTTTTTCTATATGTATGTTCACTGTGAGACATGTTTCCTAGATAAAAAATTTGTTTTGGAAACATTTTATTTTATGATACTCTTAAAATTACATGCAAATACATTAAAAATGTGTATACATACTTTATCTGGTGGAATTTTGAGTTTCAATTCTGGAAGAAAAGCAAAGAAAACCAAAATGGAAATAAAGTTTAATCTGATAACTCAGTAACTTTACAAAGTATTTTAAAATTTTCATAACTTCTGTTAACTCTTAGAACCCACTTTCTCTTTTTTAACCTATCCATCTCTCAAGAATGAAAATGATGGAGAAAGTAATGGCATCATATAATTTTTTATCATTGTTGAATGACTCTAATATTACAGTGATAAAGGACAGTGAGACATGAATGAGAAACAAGAACCTACATTTGTGTGTATGTAGATACATGGTATGTACATGTGTAAATATGTTTGTATAGTGTGGGGTTTTTTTTTAATCCACAGGCAGAAAATAACTTTTAGAGAACAGCAGGAGAAGAACTAATCTTAAGTAGTGTTATAGCAGATAGACTCAAATTTGACTATCAATCCAGAAAATTATTACAACTTTTCTCAATATGTTTGTTCATTTCTGGCTTATGTTAGTTTAGATTCAATATTATTTATGCAGAGCATACTAGACTATAAGTATTACTTATGAGTAGATAGTGGAAATCACAGAGTAAAATAAAAGTAATGATGAACTACAGATGTGTAAGAAGATATTGTAAATGTACTTTTGCTTCCTCCAAAAGAATAAAACTAAGATCCATGTCAATATTCTACTTTGTAAATATTAATAAGCAATTATTCAACATTAAAAATTTAAATCTGATAGAGACATTTTACATCAAGTTAAAATATGCTCTTTAGTTTTGCTGTCACATAACTAGAATAAAAAACTTTTACAGCTAACTTTAGAAAAATACATGTGATACAGATTTTCAGTACTCAAAGATTTCAATGAGAATTTTTACAATATAGTGACAAATAAAACCTATAAAGCCTTCATTAAGGTATAGACTACAAGATTTGATGATGAACTGATTGTTGTATTGACATAGATAATTTTAGATGTAGTATATTATTTTAAAAAGAGATTACAACAGAGAAATTGTAAGTGTCCATCTCAATATTGACCAGGGAGAATGATGCATTAGCCAAGGGTCTTCAAGTATACTGATCCAATGTTCTAAATGAAAAATATGGATATTTCTATGAATACCACCAAAGATATGTTATTCTGCTTGACTTTTTTCATTTCCATGTAATGAACATTTAAGAGTTCATGAATATGAATTTATCGCATGTAATATAGCCATATGTAGTGATTGCACCGATCACTGCATAAAGAGTGTTCTGGTAGATCTATGTTTATTATTGAAAATGAACAAATGAATTAGCATGGTTACTTCCAGAAGCAGCCTCATGAGTCTGAGTTACTTGTGTCCATGCTGATGGATCTTACCATGCCGGGCTTCTGCAAGTACAAGCTAGAGACACAAGAATCACAGTGGTAGTAATTCTACAAAAAAAAAAAAAAAAAAAAAAAAGAATCTCAATTTGTGAGATCTGAAAAATGGTCTGCCTGATGTTTAGAAAGTTTTTTTCATACTTTCAATTTTTAGTTTAAATTTTATGGAAGGAAATTTGGAGTAGTCACTTCAAAACTTTGCCAAACCCTGAAAGATGCATTCATGGAAAGATTTCTTCTTTATCTGTATTTTGATGAATTTAGTGATGACTTGTCAGTCTTTTGTCTATCACACTATTGAAGTTTCCATAAAATAAAAACAACTAATAAAAAGGAGGAAATAACAGGGGATTTAGCTCAGCACTAGAGAGTTTTCATAGGACATATGAGGGCCTGGGCTCAAACACTAAAATAAAACCCTAACACTAAAATAAAATGATCGGAGGGGTAGGGAGTAGAATGCTTGGCTTGGGTACATTTCATGACATTATTTTTTTTTCTGTGTTTTTATGAATTCACAATGTCTTGTTTTTATTGAACTGATAATTTTAAATAGTTATATAGCAGCATCCTAAAAGTTTGTTAAACAATTTTATGAAATTTCTGCAAATTAGGAGAAAATTATACTACAAATATTTCTCCTTTAAGAAACACTAAATTAAGATATACAACATATTATTCTCCTACTCGGCAATCTCTGTAACATATGCTAGTCCATAAGTAACCTACACTTAAAATATCTAGAGCTGACAATATCCATATATAACCCAGTAAAAGGTATGAAAATGACATTAATACTTCTTAAAGAGGGTGTGGTGTGTGCAGCACATCTGAAATTCTAGGCTGAGAAAGGAAAACCCCTGTATTCTAAGAATTCAAAGCCAGACTCAGCAACAAAGTGAGACTCTGTCTCTAAAAAACTAAAATATATGTATAACTGAATGAACATATAAATTAATATATGAATTAATGTATAAATTCATTTTTGCAACTGGCTTTTGTTTAGTAAAAGCCTACCTCCATCTCCATCAATCTGATAACCTAAGACAGTTAAGAGCATAAAGTACTGAATCTGAAAAAATAATGATGTAGTTTACTTTTCACTGTGTATCTATTAAGTTTTAAGAGCAGAAATATTTTTGTCATGTAATGAACACTTTACCAAAAAATCAAAATATCCAATTTGCTATGATGCTTGTTATACAGAGAGTTAGATTTTCACACAATTATGTTTGATGTTACATACATGTTCTTACTGAGAGCTACCAATTAAATTGCTCAATTTAAACAACCGTAAACTTGAGGTTTGACAATATTATGACTTAAGAGAATTTCCATTTCTTCTGTAGTCATATGGACGTCCCTGCACCTCCTTTCTCAACACTTCACACATGAAATCACCAGAAAAGTAAAAACCATAAAAGATGATAAAGAATGGTTGGTCAAAGTTTCCTTTTGTCTTTTAAATGAACATGTTCAAGTACATGCTTTGTTGAGTGAATAAATGCATTTTTCATCAAGAAAGTAAGTTTCTTGTTAGTCTACTATGAAACACAGAATTAGTAGTATCTCTAAATCTTGATTAAAATCATAGTTCAAATAATGAAATTTATTAATGAAGTCAGAAAGCTTTCATTATCAGTTGGTTTGGTAATTTAATAGTACTTTTAATCAACTAGATGTGAGCATTTCAACCAATCAACAGGCACTGTTGCTTGAAAAAAACCCAATATTTGTTATCAGTTAACAACTGGTGGTCAACTTAACACCAGCTGAATTACATAGGCATGGCACTGAGTGTAGAGGCCAACCTGAGGAGAGTTGCCAGCATAAACAGAGACACAGAGAAGAAGAGCGAGGCATTGAGGGTTTCTCTCAGTGTTGCTGTTTTGAGCTGTTGGTTCTGGAGAAGCTCGTCATGACTAGCTTCCCCAGTGTGAGTTCTACCATTGTCATCAGAGGAGCTCAGGACTTTGTCGGTGACAGTGACTTTGGGGGAGAACTGGTCCTTACAGTTGAGCATTGCTTCCTGGCTCTGGAGAGGAAGATATGTGCTGTTTAATTTCCAGGAGAAGCTTATCAAGCTGGATTTCTGGCATGTACTCGACTGTTCTTATAGTTGGAAGAGGTCAGGACCTCTGTCTTGCTGAGGATGGCTGTTACTTCTCAGGGAAGCCCAGGTTCTTATTTTGAGCATGACTTCTGGGCTCCAGCGTAGAAACCTCAACCTACCAGCACAGCTCCTTCACCCCGCTGGCATAGACTTTCTAGCTTCCACCACTGACCTTTGAGCCTTCCCAGTGCACATCTGTAAAAGAGACTGGCATGAGTCCTTCTTGTGGGCTCTAGACCTCCAGTTGGACTCATGGGAAGCATTGTCATGAGCTCTAGGTTTTCATCTGGACTCATGCAGGACATTGTTGTGGGATCCAGGCCCTTGGCTGAATATTCTGGGTCTTTAGTGTTGTGGACAGATTTCCTGCACTTTCTGGTGTTTTACTCTGGGTAACCATCATAAAATAATATTATAAATTCTGTGTCCTGATTCTAATTGTTGCCCTCACAGCCCCTGACTACAACAATATTCAAACACTGATGAATTACACTGTCTGAAATCAGAAAGTATCCAAACTAAAGCCTTAAAAATATTTTTTGTTCTTTTTTGCATATCTATGATGTATTTGGGAATGATGGAAACACATGCAAAGAAAACATGGGTTACTGATGATTTCAAATTGTTAAAAGACAATCCATGTATCTACTTTTAAATGAATTTCTTACATTTTCTGTTGACATAAACATTACCAGTTACTACTGACTCATAATGTTATTAATAGAGTTGGTTATCTCAACTATAAATATATGACTTCTAAATACTAGATACTTAGCTTTTAAAAACTTCCTATAGCTAAAAGATAAATTACAATAATTAATCTGTCTTTTCTAATTTAAGATTTTCTTGTTTCTTGATAAGTCCTGTATTGCAGTCATAGAACGTTTTCTATAGATTTACAGATTTTTGAATTCTATTTAAGTTTTCTAAGATGAGTACATTTTATTGCTTTTCTGCCTTACTCTATCTAACATGTCATTACTGAAGCTGTCACATGCACGTAATGTAGAAATTAGATGCAATGGCTGACAGCCTGCATATCCACGCAGCGCTCACAGTGACTTCTGCACAATTGCTATCTCATCTACTCCTCAATTAATGCAATCGGGGGAGTGTACAGTTCCCAGTACATTAATCACTGAGAACTGTAACTTTCCCCTGTCTTTTCCTTGCTAAAACTTAATCCAGTGCTCTACACTTACTCAACCTATTTGCATAAATTTCCATAGTACAGCCCTCTGTAGTTTGTTTCCTGTCATTTTTTTCCTAAGGGGGTGACTATAAATGACTTTCCCTTATTAAAACAAAGCATAAATGTTTGTTAAAAACGTACTTTCAAATCTTGAATTAATTTCAACACACAGTAGTGCCCTGTGCATTTGCGATACATACCAGGGAGAAGTAGCCCACTAAAGCAAGGTGTCATCTTTAAAGAAATAGACTCTAAACTTTGTATTTTCATGTCTGAAGTTTTCCAATTTTCTCAATTATCTTCACATGGTGCTCAATTTTAAGAAAACAAAGAGAGTGTTTTGCATATTTGTCAAATAGTTGGTCAAATACCTGCTTTGCTTCACTTTTAGAGACAAGCTGAGAAAAATCTGTTTAAATCCTTGGAAAAAACCTTACCTCTCTAAAGAAGTGATTTATTTGAATTTTAAGAATATTTACATTTGAAGCCTGTAATTATAAAGATTTACATTGTAGTGACATAAATCTTATTTCAAATGGTACTATATTTTGGGTAAAAGAACACAATGTGTTTAAAAGCTGAGTTGTCTGTTTTAGATTTATATACCAAAGGCAGAGTAAAATCAATATACATCATATGGGATTTGTATTTGTCACCTTTCTTGGTTGGAACAAAAACCTGACACACAGAGGAGAACAGGTTTGTTTTTGCTCCTGGTATCAGAAGTTTCTTGCCTGGTCCGCAAGTTAGGGATGGAAGATCCGCCCTGCAGGCGGGAAGCAGAGACCAAGGAGAGGACTAGGGAACCAGGGCGGAGGTGGGGATGCGCCCCCTTCCAGGACTCCTCCCCAACCTGTCTGCTCCTAGGGTCCCAGTGCCGCACAGCTGTGAGCAGCTGATCCACTCATCCATGGCTTAGTTCATTTCTGAGGCTGGTGCTCTCATGATTTTATATGTACAACATCAAAATCAAACTTTCTAAGTTTCAGTATAACCAGACACTTTTATGTTGATTCTTTAAAGAAATTGTTTGCTTTTGTCTTAGAATTATAGAGAAATTTTTGATAGTCCACGCATGAGCCTTTTTGGGGTCATTTAGATGCGACGATAACAGATGTTGTTCCTTAATTACTTCATTTTTCAATTAGAAAAGGAAAATATTTACTTGTAAAAATTCTACTGCTAAAATTTACTGCATGGTCTCATTTGGAGCTGTAAAATTCATTCTTTTCCCCCAAAATTCTTTGGAGAGTTCTAGTTGTGAGAAGAAAGCAAACAAAAACAAAACAAAACAAAACAAAAACAAACAACTCTTTATCATTCCTAATAATGAAGACGGCAAATTACCATTCCCCTATTGGAAGTTATTCACTTGGTTCCTTTCTGTGTTTGATCTTCCTGCAGTTTCTGGGAAGCAAGGAAAGGAGATAGGGATGGTATCAGAGTAACAGGCTGTTCAGGTGGATTCGGAGGGTTAGGAAAGGAAATCACAGTGTCTTGTGCTGGATTTAGTCTTCTATTTCTAGTTTGACTGATGAAAAGCAAATTGCAGGAAACTAAAATAGAAGCAGAATTGGAAATGAAGGATAGAATAGAAGAATAACCTTGGAAAGTAGAATTAAAGCCACCAGAAAAGAAGTGGAAGAAAAAGAAAATGATTTGCAAGCTGCAGTGTTTTTGTAGGACTAAAGCACGCTAGCATGACTGGTAGGAGAGGCTTTGATGATGGCCAAAACTTCAAAATAATGAATTGTAAAATGTAACTGTGAAGACCGCAAGAATTTTGTGAAAGAAATAGAATAACAAGACTATATTTTCAAAGGTACATTTTTATCATTCATGTAAAATGAAGCACACAATAGAGAAAACTTAAAATAATGAAACTGCTTAAAATACAGTGCAACCAATTATTCTATTTTATTTGTTTATAATGTAGAACATCAAAATAAAATGGTCTAAGTTTCAATCTATTAAAACAGCGTTATGTTTTCTCCTTAAATAATTTTCTTTCATCTTGGAATTAGGTGTGTAGAAAAATTTGTGGTGTTACAAGGCGTTTCTCCTACTCTGATGATTACTTCTCTCTGTCCACATCGCCGTTCTGTAGGCCAAAGTTGTTTAATCACATACTAACATTGCCGTGAAGGTACTTTACAGAAGTGCCTAACAATTACTGTCGACTTGCTTTAAGCTAAGCAAATTACTTTTCATTATATAAGTTGATCTCATCCAATCAGTTGAAACCTTTCACACACACGCACGCACGCATGTACATAGATGGTGCATGGTTCTCTCCCTAGAGAACTCTTTACTGATTCACCTGGTTCCTTCATTAGTTATCATCTTGCATCACAGCACATTTGCTAAAAGTTAGAATCAAACATTGACACATTTTAACTAAGCTTTTTAAAAAAACTTGTATTTATTTTTACTTTTAAAATTTTGCCAATCTCGTGAGACTTTGGTTGCAGTTAATTAATCCAGTCAACGAATATCTAATGAAAATCTGCTTATCATAATTGTTCTAAAATCAGAAGATAAAGGAAAGAACAAGCCATACAAAAATTAAACAGGGCTGCTTAGAAATGCTTACTCTGACACACTAGAGATCAGAAACCAAAATGATTAAAATACATGCCTGTATCATTTCAGCACTATTTGTTAAAGACTTTCCTTGATTCAATGTTTCATCGCAGTTGTGCTGATTTAAACAGATGTGTTTTGTGTCTAACTCCTCTCTTCCATTTGCCCATTATATTTGGATGCACACTACATAATCCTAAGCAAGAGACTGTTTATGCTTTTGAAAATCATGTGAAATATATAACACACTCAAAATATATTCTTTAAAATTGTTTTCACTGTTCAAGATTCTTTGCATTCAAATATTAATTTTTGGCTTTTATTTTATAATTTGACTTGAAATGGGTCTTCTGGAGCCATTCTTATAAAGGCAATGCAGAGATTCCTGGACAATCCACCCTACCACAAACTCTCCATCTAGATTCTTACTGTATTAAATTTATAACAAGCCTTTACCTTCATACAAAAATGATTACTGGAACTTGGTAGATGTTAAGTATGTAAACTAGTAACATACTTAATAATGTTGAAACTTGCCATATGTAAGTATATTATGTCACTCCATTATATTTTTTTAGTAATACTTTATAATGTTCAATGCATAGCTTTTGTCAGGTTTATCCATATCTATTAAAATTTTATTATGAATCTATTGTTCATTTAAATTTTCAAATTTTTGTTATGTGTATAGTCATGTGTGTGCAAATATGAGAGCACACATGTGGATATTTTATGTGTGTATACACTCCTTGGCCTTTACTAAAATGACATGAATATTTGTGTCCAAATAAAGCACACAGAAGTGTTTGTAATCATGTTTTTTATAATTGCCAGATTTTGGGAGCAAGGAGATATGCCTCAATAGGTGATTGGGAAAATGAACTGTGATGTCTTAAATTCAGATTTTCAGTAAGTGCAACATGACTTGCTGAAATTTTAATTGCTATTGTGCTGAATCTACACAACAAGTTGGGAAAAATTATTGTCTAAGTAATGTTGAGGGTGTCTCTCCTTCAATAGGGAATAACTATTGATTTATTTCAATGCTCTTTAATGTCTTTCAGCAGAGGCTTTTCATTAGTTTTCTTAACATACTGGTACATATTTTGTTAAATTTATGTCTAAGTATATTTTATTATGTACATGTATAAGTTGTTTTTGATTGAAAATTCCAGTTGTTCATTTCTGGTACACAGGAAAATGATCAATATTGTATGTTAACCTGCCATCCTGCAAAGTTTCTAAAATGGACTTTTGGTTCTAGGCATTTCATTGCTGTAATTGATTATTTGGAGTTTCCTATATAGACAAGCATGACATTTGAGAGTAAAGATAGGTTTTGTTTTATCCTTAATTTAAATTTTTATTTTATATTTTTATTCAATAGATTTCCAATATGAAGTTCAGATATTACCAGTTATCCTACATTAGTGGGGCAGTCTTGTTTTGTTCCCAGTCTTAAGGAGAAAACAGGAGTGTTCTGATAATTAGTGGGATGTTACCTGTAGATTTTATGCAGATATGAATTATCAAGTTGAAGACTATTCCTTCTTTTTAAATTTATTCATATTTATAATATAGATGAGTCTTAGCTTTGCAAATTTTTTTCATGCAGCTATTGAATATAGCCATATGATTTTTCTTCTATATCTGTTGATGTAATGAATTATTCTTATTGATGTTTTAATGTTGACCCAGCCTTGCAAACACAAAATATGTGCTAGTTTCCTTGACACTTGGTCATTTCATCTGTTACTTATGCATATGTTGTTTATGCCCCTAATACTGGGGAATTTCCAGCTATGTTCCTGTTACTGATGACTTCTATTTTGGTTCCATTGAGGTCTGAGAGCATCCTAAATTCATTAAAGTGTGTTTTAAATTCATTAAACTGTGTTTTAATAACCAGAAAAGCAATATTTTGGGGTATGATGCATGTGAAATTGAGAGGAATGTATATTTCACAGTTGTTTTCCAAGTATTCAGTGTCAAGTAGACACAGTTGATTAATGTTTCTAGTTAGTTTCTATTTAGTTCAATTATATCCTTACTAATTTTCTGCCTGCTGGTTGTGTCAATCACTGATAGGTGACTTTTGAAATTTCCAACTATATTTGTGTGAATCTTTAATCTTTGACTGTTCTATTGTTTTTTGCACCATGTAATTTGAGGCTCCATGGTTACTCACATACATATAAAGGCTTGTTTTAACTTTCTGGAGAAATTACTCCTTTGTCATTATGTAATGTTCCCCTTTGACTCCAATTATTTTCTTTATTCTGAAGTCCCAAATTTCTTTACATTAAAATACTAAAATTTTATTCAATCCTTTATTTTTATCTGTGTCTTGATATTTATAATGATATTTGACAGATGACATGTAGTTGAATCTTTGTTTGTTTTCACTCCAATCTGATAGTCTTTGTTTTTTAATTGGCATATTTAGATCTTT
The DNA here is from genome assembly GCA_004027455.1 of Hydrochoerus hydrochaeris. NCBI lineage: Eukaryota > Metazoa > Chordata > Mammalia > Rodentia > Hydrochaeridae > Hydrochoerus > Hydrochoerus hydrochaeris. The sequence goes on from PVLA01001969.1 coordinate 63,836, forward strand.
TACATTTAAAATGATTACTGGCAAAGCTGTGTAAACAACTGCCATATTTGTGACTCCTTTCTGTTTACTAATTTCCTTGACACTTAGTTATTTCCTTAGTCAGAGGCAATGCCCTTGTCTTTGAGCGTGACCTACCAAATGAGGAAAACTGATGCCAAAGGGGAAATGTTGCCTTCAATTCTGGCAGAATATTAAGCCAAGACCTGTGACTGATACTAATTTCTGGCATAACCCAAGCAGGTTTTTCATGGAACATCTTAGATCTGACACTGGAATAAGGTTATAAAAGAAGGTGACTACCAAGTTTTGCTGCTTTGAACTTTTTTTATCTGTGGCCCTATGCTCTGCAGTGTGAACCATAACCTGCACCTCTCTGTTCCTAATTTAATGGACCCATATTTGCTCTGCAAAGCACTTCCCTTCAGAGTGCTTTTTCTTCTTCTGTACTTTTTTTACATTTCTTTTTCCTCTCCTTTTTTTCTACTTTTGACCTAAATAAATGTTAAACTTTTGCATTCACTGGTTGCTCTACCCAGTTCTTTGAAAGGGACAGAAGAACCTGGGAAGGACCATTACTCACTACGACACCCTTCACACATGTAGATTCTCTGCACATCACATCCCTGCCAAAAATACCACTTACTTACTTTGCAAATACAATATATATGGTTACAATAATTATTTTCAAGTTCCTGACTATAAAGTTTACCCTGTCTTACTTGTATACTGGCTTCTATTATTTACTTTTTCACTTAGTTATAGGGATTATTTTCATGTGGTGTTGTATGTCTGGTAGTTTTCATTAGATGTGAGGGTTAATTTTCATTGTTGTGCACTGGATAGTGTTTCTTCAATTATTATTGAGCTACTTGGATCCTGGTAAGGTACATGGGATGAATTTTATTCTTTTGACTCTGGCTTTTTTGTTTGGCTGAACCATAAGCAGCATTTAGTTTAGGACTACTTGTTACCTCCCTCTGAGATCAAACCTATGTAATATTCTGCATAGTACTCTCTTCAACTTGTGTAGCTTAGTTTTTCTGCAGACTCATTTCTCTTTTTTGTTTTGCTTTCATTTTTATTTTGGCCTGAGGTTATATCTTTATAGATTTTTTTGGCAACTATATTACTTGTTTTTAAATGATTTTAGTTTGAATTCTGCTGCCAAGTAAATATTTTTTCTAGTGGGATTCTTTTTATTTTGTGTGTATATACATTCAGCTAAAGTTTTTAGATAGACATATTACTGTATATAAAATCCTGTGTCTGTCATCAATCATTAATACCCAGGTTGGTTTCTCTTTTATCTTACTTGCATAATTTTACATAAAATTTAAATGGGCTTTAATTAGGGCACACCCTCAACTCCTTACTCCATTTTCTGCCCACTAGCCCAAATTTGATTGTTACTTCCTTCTGGAATGTTACATATTTTCTAGATGTTAGTAGAGTTAAATTAGACGATATTGTAACTGTAGAGGTGCAACTGGATTGTGACTTTTGTAACCTTATAAATCAGATTTCTCCTTAAAAACAGTTCTCCATGGTTCATGAAGTAATTCAAGTTAAAGCAAGATACAATAACATGTAAATGCATCAGAGACACTGCAAAAATATTTTGCATAACTCATGCGTGTGTGTATACCATTTTTTTAAATTAGAAAATAGTTTGAAGGTGGAATTATTTTTAAGAACAAATCCTATTAATAATATATACAATAAAAATTTCTCCCAGCTCTGCTATATAATCTTTTAGTATCTTTAATTTCTTTTTTATTTGCATAGAAATTTTAATGGCTCATTAAAATGAGGGCTATCAACAGTATGTAAATCTGAGTAGAGGTTATATATGTCTGCTCTTTACACTATTCTCACAATTTTATTGAAAGTTTAAAAGAATTTCCAAACAATAAAATTAACAGAATGAAAGGCCAAGGTGACTGCACTGGTCCTTTCCTCCTCATGCTTTGAGCGGTCCTTGGGCTGACATCCACCTGCCAGCACCTGTATTTCTTCGCTGAGAACTTTCTCAGTCCTCCAGGTCTCACCCTGTCTCAATCACCAGGCTGGGAGTGCTGTGATTCACACCCACAGTGCTAGGCTCCTGTCAACACCTGACAAGCGATGGCACATAAACCTCCCACCTGGCTCACCATGGGCAGAGTAGCACTGAGGGCAATTTCCCCCACAGCTGTTGGTGCTGGTCTATCCATTGTCATGGATACTTTATTTCCATTTACTTTAAGGCAACAATTTATCAACACAAAATGTATAAGTGAACCTGAATGGAATAATTTAAAAGATCTGTTGATTCAGAGAGTATATAGCATCAGTAAAATAATTTTGTGTGATCAGTGTTCCAACTAAACACCAGGAAATACTGCGAGTATTTTTGGTCTTTGGAACAGACTCAGATCTGCCTGCAATACTTTATATTGAGTGTTTACAGTAAGTTGGAAGTGGTTTACTTGAGTAAAACTTCTAAATCAAAACATTAAGGGACTTGGATCAGTCAGTGTTTTACTAGAGGAAGAGGTGAAATACAAGATACATAAATGTATAAGAAATCACGAGATTGGCTTGCAACGGCTGCCCACAGCCCACAGAGTCCGGGGTGGAAGCATGTGGAAGGTGTGTACACACTGGGATCAAAGGGTCAGGCCACGGTCTGGAGCTCATTGCAGTGTCCCGTGACACCACAGTCCTTATCAGGAGGCCAATGAGTCTGCACCAGAAGTCAAAGAGTCTGCACTAGAAGCCAGGAGATAACACCCAAATGAAGGCAAGGGTGGAGCTCCTTGGAGAAGTGAGAGCAAAGGTACCTTTCACTTCCCTTTATGGCCTCCAGACTAGGAGCTGCCCTACCATGGGTCTTCCCTACTCTGGGGTGTGGAATTGCTGAGACTATTTAGATAAGCTTTTAACTAAACTTTTCAGATTGCAACAATCAACCACCACAATCCACCTGCTGACATCTCGGTAAGCAGACACATTTCTTTAACCAGTCTCCAGATACAAAGGCAAGTTCATAACTGTATCTAACATTATAACTATCCTGCATAAAAACGAAAACACACTAATTCCCGCCCCAGAAAAAAAGCAACATTTCCTGGGTGATACTTCTCTTAATAGTTCATAATTTGATCATTATAACATAGGTTTAACACTCCTTAAGAACAAGTTTTAGCTCTACTAACATTATATTAGCACTGTATTAGGAGAGACGTAGTACAATTACAATCCTCTTCTGCAGCTGATCATGGGGTCCCAGCTGGTATTTAGAACTACCTTCTTCTATTCCCCATTCTGTATTCTCCTGGCCTTCAGCAAGCACCAAGAAAGTCTTGGTTCTTTCCTTGGTGGAGTGACTCAGACCTTCATTCCCCAAGGCTCTGGCCATTTGCCATTCCGCCTGGGTTAGGTTGTTGTTATTTCACATTGACTTGAATAACAGGACACAGTAATACTAAGAAGTACCCTAAGGGGTCTCTTGCACTCCATGAATATCTTCCTTTCCCCCATTGTGAAGTAGTAGACCAATATCTCACTGATAGTATGGGCCGATCATCCTGGAAACACTGTGACTCCCTTTTCAGCTAGATTCCTCAGAGGCATAAGGAGACCAAAATGGCAAGAGGGAAGTCTTAGCTTCCAGTTGAATGGTGTCATTGATACGCTTTCTGGAACAAGCCTTCCCCACTCTGGAACTAAGACTTCTAAACAAGTAGAAAATAAGGGTTCAGGAACAGGAAACAAAAGATTTTGCATAGACCACTGGGGGCGGTAATGGTGAGTGGTATCACTCCAACATACACCCCTTGATTCCTGGACCCATGAATCCTGGTTATGGGAGGCACAGTACTATACAGCATATAGTGAATATATTTAAAGCCTTTGAGAAACCTTCAACAAGCCCTGCAAGCTGTTGCCATGTACCTGGTACTGTAACTGTGTCTACGAAAGAACATTCCACATATCTATCAATCCAGCTGTGAGGAACACAGTAAGACTAGTGAATTCCAGGAGCAGGAATCCATGGCCTCACATATATGTCCATAAAATATGTTCCTTAATTAGAGGCAATGCTATGAGGAATTCTATGATGACAATGAAGGTGGCATTCTGCAAGTTCACAGATGGTAGTTTTGGCAGAAATATCATGTGCAGAGAAAGCAAATCCATATCCAGAATACATGTCTGTGCCAGGGAAGACAAAGCATAGTCTCTTCCATGATGGAAGTGATTCCACATAATCAACCTATCACCAGGTCACAGGTTAATCATCCCAGGGAATGGTGCATATTGGGACTCAGTGTTGGTCTCTGCTGCTGGTATTTTGGGTATTCAGCAGTGGTGGTAGGTCAACTTTGGTGAAGAAGAGTCCATGTTTCTGAGCCCTGCATAACCTTCATCTCTGCCACCATGGCCACTCTGTGCATGGGCACATTGGGCAGTGAGAGATGGCTGAAGAAAGTGTTGGCCACTATCCACAGAATGGGTCATCTTAATCATATGATTACTAAAATACTCTTCTACTGAGGTTACCTTTTGGTGAGTATTTACATGGTAAACAAATATTTTTACAACCTTTTCCCATATAGGGAGGTCTGCCACCTCCTCCCTACATGTCTTTATCATCAATTTTTCAGTCATGTTCCTTCCAAATTCCTGACCATCTGGCCAGACCATTGACTACAGCCCATGAGTCAATATACAGCCACATACCTGAACATTTCTTCTTCCAGGCAAAATGTACTACCAAGTGTACTGCTTGAAGTGATGCCCACTTCCCCACTGTCCTTCAGGGATGTCCTGGAAAGGAGATGTAATGCTGTAGCTGTCCTGTTAAGTATAGTTCCTACATGATGTGTAGACACATCTATACACGAGGTCTTAGCCTTCTCCTCCTCTGACAGCTGATCGTGTAGCACATCCTACTCTCAGTACCAAATCCTCTCTTAGACACTTTTCTCACTGCTGAGACAAAATGTCTGACACCCAAAGTTAAAGGGGGAAAAGGTTTACTTAGCTCATAGTTGGTGGAAGTTTCAGCTGACTTCAAGACAAGGTGGAGTGGCAGAGGGCATGACAGAAGAGAACAGTTCATGGTGTTCATAAAACAGGAGAAAACAACAAGGGAGGTAGGGACAAGCCTCCTTCTGTTCTTTATACTGTGTGTAGGCTATTGCCCTAGGGTGCGAGTAGCACTCATACCTTTAATCTTAGCCCGAAATATGCCAAGCCAGTCAGTGGACTGATTTACTAATCATGCACCCTTAATCATACACTCTAGATTCAGTCATCTCTGAAAAAGTCTGCATGAGGCTTTAGGGGGACATCTAGATACAAACCATAGCAGGGCATTTTATCACATGGAATATATATATATATATATATATATATATATATATTCAAAACGAGTCATATATATTCAAAAAGGATTATATTATTATGATAATTATTATTATCATTTTTTGGTACTGGGGATTGAACTCATGACCTTGCGCTTGCCAGGCAGGCACCTGTGCCACTGAGCTAAACCCCCGGCCCTATAATAATTATATATGTAATTATATTTTATACCACATATATTATTATAATATATAATATAAAATAATATATAAAATAATAATATATAAAATCCTTTTTGAGTGTGTCAAATCAGAAAATAATGTCCAGTACTGTAGCATGATTTGAATTAAAATAAGCTAAGATTTTCTTATTGAAGTGCATCCAGTAGTATTAAGTGCTCAGTATAGTTATTAGACTTCTCTTGCTGATATAAAGTGACACTTATTTGCATTTAATTAATGTTAGTGTTTTTGCATAAATGTATTCTTCAATAAAGCAGTATTACTTACAGAGCATTGCAATTGGTTTAAAAATATTTCACACAAGTTTCTCCGTGCCCTAATGAATCACGGTGAAGTTTCTTAATCATTTAGGCTTGAAAGACTTTGATGCGTAATCATTTATGTAAATGGTATATATCTTGGATTGTCTTCAAGAATTTTATTCATTCAATTTTATTCATACAATTCTTCATACAATTTTATTGGAGTAAAGCATGTCTTTAATTTATGAGGTAGGATATGATAAACATCTCAGGTTTTTGTGACAAAAATTTAGGCTAATTGGGTTTAACAACTTTCTAATCCACATCGTAATAAGAATCAATGTGCTTCTAATTTCAACTTGTAGTAGAGAGTTTCTAACAGTACTTTCTGAAATACAGGTTACAATAGTGGAAAACTAATGGGCAACAAAAAGCCACCCAGAAAAGGAAGTGAATAATAATTGGACGTTGTGGAAGATTGTTTCATTCTTTGAATCACTATTGCATTTCAGGTACAAAATAAGATGTGCTACTTAAAGGTTGTAAGTTTTGAATAGAACATTATTTAGCTTTGTTTGTTTAGAAGAATGTGCCAGATAATTTAGAACCAAGCAATGCTTCATTTGTGAGCATTTAAAAATATAAATGTAGTCATTTTCTGGAAATACTCAGGATTGGGAAATAATAATTCCTGACCTCACACACAATGTTCAGAATGAAATAAAGAAAAATAAATAGCAGAATGGTAAACTTGGAAATTTTCTGAGCTCTTCAGACTAACCAAAACTTTAAACCAGAGCAAATTAGATCAATTTATCTGAAAGTAAAGAGAACTTGAGGGATTTAATGTCGATGGAAATATTAGTTCTATTAAAAGTTTTAATAATACAACTACTCATTTAAAGAACATTAAATTCTGTACTAATTTTTATTGTCTTGACCTGATTAAAATGAAGGACAAAACAAAGTCCCTGCACTAGTGAACTGTATACATTACAATTAAGAGTTAATAAAAATGCAAAAATAATTAGACATGGTTATTTAGCATAACAAAATTAAACTTGATGCCTCTATGCTCATCTAAGATAATAAAACAGGCCTACTGCAAGCTGGTGTTCATGGCATAATGTGGGAAATCAAAGTTTTAAAAATCTTTCTTCTAGTCATAGAAAAATAAACGAGAACACTGCAAGATGAGAAATCATTTGATGTTCAAGAGACACTCAGCTTACTGTGAGCTTACTGAGAAACCATGGTCAGAAGATAGCACAAGATAGCACATAGAAGTCAACTGCCAGGTCTACCAAAATTACAAAATACAGTCACGTGTGGCTCATTTATGTCACATGTTCTGAGAGATGTGTCTCCAGATAATTTTAACTTTATTCAATGATCTTAGAGTGTACTGTAGGTCCTCTCACAAAATCCTAGATCAATCACATCTCATGACCTCTTGATGCATGTTCAAAATTTTTGACAGCTTAGTATATTATTTAACAGAAACTGTTTTTATAAGTCAGAGTAGACTATAAAGGAATATAAGTAATACAGTCTCCCATTATCAAATATCATTATTATGTACTTTAATTGCATATGCTAATTTTCATGAGCCCAGAAGTGCTATAGGTTTGTTTATACCAAAACTACAACAGACCAATAAGTAACGCATCATGTTATGACATACCCAGCAGAGACATTACTAGGTGATAGGAATTTTTAAGTTCTTATAATCTTTTGGGATCACTATCATATATGAAGTCTACCTGTTTATGCAGTGTATAACTGTGTGACACATTTATTTAGATTGCTTCTAAAGCTACATGTGTGCAATATGCAACTATTTCATTACTGTTGTTTAATAAAATAAAGTGTATGTTATATATTATATTTAAATTTGGAAGCAAAATTTGGCAAATAAATTTTGCTTTTCCTTCCTCAATAAATTATTTCATGGAATATGAACATACAAAACATTACTACAAACTAAAAGGATAAACAGGACTCATGAGTTATTTGTCAAAACACATGATTTGTACAACATGTAAGTAGAATAATAAATCTGTGCTCACACCACCTCTTCATCTCTAATTCAAGATTCCCTACAAAGTAAAAGCAGTAAGAAAGCGAAAAAGAAATAAATTCACTGAGATTTTATTGGGGATGAATCTTTATAATATATGCATTGAGTTCTGTTGGGAAATTCTCCAACAGTAGTATTGGCTTGCAATGCAAACTGGTGACTGCAAATATAACTAGCAAATATTTCCAGTTGTGCAACACATAGGAATGTGCTGAAACCTTGTGCTATGAGATATGTGAGGTTTCCTACTTAGTCTTCTAATGACTGAATTTTAATAGTGAGCTGTAACTCATGCCGATAGAAGCTTTAGCTGTTATAGACAGAACTTTAATTCATGCTTCTCTGAGCATATAACAGATGTTTACCTGACAGCAGTACATGTCTGAAATGCACTAATGGCCAAGCTGGGGGGTCCAGGTGTTCTGTGTCATTAGACTACAGGTCCCTTTGTCACATGGAAGTTAAGACAAGAGACATTGCAACTATTAGGTTTGAAATATGAGCCATATTGTTAGTACTGATAAATGAAGCCATGTTGCTACTTTTCTGGTCTTTATGCTCATGAAATTATTGTAAGGTAAACTGCCATATTATTTAAACCAAATCAGTACTGTCTTAATATACATAGTTAACAATATGTTAATATGCCCTGAATTTATGTCTTTAAGACAAGAAATATAGTTTGCAGACTGAAATATAGCAAAAATGCATTTTCCTATTTTAAATATGTAGATAAAATAAATGTGTATGCAAATGTATATAAAATGTTTTGTTATTCTAAACTGTAATTACTAAAGAAATTTATTATTTCCTTAAACTATGATATATTTAGTAGAGTCTACATTTTGGTACGGGGATCTACTTGATACCTGCTTTGAATTTCTCTGCTCTGAAATATCAGCCTTTTGCCTAGGAATTTTTACAAGTGTACACACATCATATCATCATTGCTTTAATTTATTTTAATAAATTTTCTTTGTTTAATCACTAGTCTACATGATATTTGAGGATAAATGGTCATCACTCAACTCTAAAGAAAGCCATTATACAAAACATACAAGTAACTCTAAAAATTCATAGTAAAACATATCCATAGGTATTGCTGGCTGTCTACACTATTGAGATTAAAACTCATTTTTGCATCATTGAAATAGAGTTTTAAAATATTAGAAATTTCCCATGGTATATTTTAAAATACAGAAAAAAATAATAAGAATGAGAATGTGTGATTCCCAGTAATAGTTTTTAGTAATATATCTATGTCGTCCTGTCATCTATTGATCTATCATTGAACGTAAAAACCAAAGTGGAAAATTAAAAATAACTCACCTGTATGAATTCATGGGCTCATACCTCTTTCACCATTCATAATCTTGACTTCCATCTCTCAGAAGAATAAAGGGAAAAAAGAGATGGAGGGACACCAGGGTACCAGAACTAAACATAGCTTTGAACTATTTTCCAAATTTGATTAATTTATTTATACTTAGGGCAGCTATTTATAAGGAATCCTATTGATCTCATCTACGTTAAGACTTGACATTACCAGCAGGATGCTGATCCACTCTAATTTGGCTTAATTGTAGTTTAAAGTTTCCTTGTTTCTTCTGAGTTGCTCACTTTTGCTAGTTAGTTTGTGGGGAGAATGTGCCTGTGTGTGCTCACGCACGTGTGTGTGTGTTTTCAGATGTTATCATTACCTTTGTCTGGTTTGCACATTGCACATCTATTCACTCAGTTCATACTTTACATTTATTGTGTTTTGGTGAACAGAGTCTTTATTTTAATGAAGCTGATTTAAGAGAAATAAAATTAGAAAAGTACTCCAGTGTCTAATGTAATAAGTTAGTACATCCACATAGTTCAGAAATATATTTATTTGTCACTGAACTTTTTGGAACTTTATAACAGAATTTAAATAATTGATATCACATGATCTGTACAAGAAGTTAATTTCTATGCTGAGAATAAAAAGAATTCATATGATCATTTATTTTGAATTTAAAAACTATCACTTAAAAATTTTGTGCTTAATAGAAATGAGAGTTTTCAAGTATTTTTTACTGCTTATGAAAACCCATATCAAAATAGTTGAGATGGAGCACAAATGGAGTTTCAAGAAAAAAACAGTGCACTTAGTAATTATATCAGGAAGAAAAAGGGGTCAATCAGATGACTTTTCCATAAATTCAAACACCTTTTTGAATATGCCAGAACAATGCATGGATGTACATGTGTGCCAGCCCCAACCTCAGGCTCACATCCCCACACTTATGATATTCAAACTTCTGAGCCTGAACACTAAAGTGAGCAAATCTCAAAGGAAACAGGAGAGAAATAATACACACTCGCAAATATGGATTTTTTTCATCATAAACAATTGAACAATATATATGGATATTTTTATCAGAAACAATTGAAACAAAAACAAAATGAACAACATGGTTGTTACTTTTGGAAGACTAAAAAAAATTAGTAAACCCAACTAATGGTAACAGCAAAAATAAAACCCTGGTATCGATAACATAAATAATCCTCAACAATGAAGGAGAATTAAAGACTCCCAACAAAAACAGAATAATCTGTGAAGCAGGGCTCACCCTCATTATGGAAGTTCTTTATGGAAAAGATCGATTCTTTCTTTTATAAATATATTTACACATTTCAAATATTTTTTTTCTGTTATTTTCTCTTTGTTATTGAGCTATACCCCAATTCTCTTGTGAGTGGAAACTCTATTTAGATTTTGATTTTGTTTGTTTGTTTAATTGATTGATTAATTAATGAGGATTTCTCTATGTGTCCACGTACTTCGGTAAATGTCCCAAATTCATTTGAAAAGATTCTGTATTGTACTCCTTTTGAAATGTAGGATTCTATAGAATATCCGCATGTATGATTTGTAGGTGTTTTTATTATATATCTTTTGTGTCATTTTGTTTATGTCTTTTTTTTAAATTTCTGCATTGCCAAAGTCACTATTTGCCACTGCACATTTGCATATTTTTTCTTCTAGGTTTTATGCTCTCTAATTTATAGTGGGATCCTTTAGATTTAGGAAGTAGGAGAATAGCACACTGCTGTTGGATTTTATAAATTACAGTGTGAAATATTCCTTTTTACTCTGACAATGCTTAAATTATGGTTCTTTTCTCATGGAGAATAAAAAAGCTTGCTTTATTTTTAATCAGTTACTTCCCTATATTGGAGAATTAACCACAATTCCATACTAATAAAATATAAATTTCTAAGGAAGTTACAATGTCAGGCAATTTTTTAAATTTTATAAGAGGCAGAATTTTTAACCCATTAAAAAAATAGAATTAGAAACAACATACTTTAACATTCTACTGAATAACTGAACTACATAGCCAGGCATGGTGGTCTATGCCTGTGATCTCATCATTCAAGAGGCTGAGGCAGAAGAATTGTTTCAAGTTTTCCAGTCTGGGCGATATAATGAGTTAAATGTCAGTCTGACCTAAAGTAAGACCCTGTCTCACCCTCCCCCCAAAATGTAAATTATCTAACATAATTTTTGGTTTATATAGAACAACAAATATTTCAATAACCTAAAATTGTGTACTCTTCCCACCTCTCAATTCACCCAAGAAGCACTACTTTGCCACAGATTTAAATAATAAATCCGAATATTTGCTTATGATAGGAGAGTCTGATATTAACTATGTCTGAGTTTGTCAGGAAGAGAAAGTCATGAAAATATATAAGCATTTTAAGTGCTCACTTAGAGGAAGTCCTTTTAAGTCCTTATAAGAGGAAGAAGCATTTCTACACTTTGACACAAGCTCTCCCTAATTTTCTTAGGCTCCAGTTCACCACCTTTTACTTTCTTTTTTCTTTTTTAGTTTTGTGTGCATGTCTGTGTGTGTGATACATGGTTTATTTGTTCAGGCTAGTCTTGAACGCAACTGTGTAGCCCAGGCTGACCTCAGACTCCTTGCTATCCTCCTGGTTCAGCCTCCCAAGTGCTAGGATTACAAGTGTGAACAACCATGCCCAGCTTCTACTTTCCACTAAGGTTGATGTTGCATAATGTAATTGTTAGTGTAGTATATAACCTAAAGAAAATAATTCAGAGGAAATTCATTCTTCTATTTGATAATTTTAAAAAAGCAGAATGAAAATCAAATTCCATGAGTTGGATTGTTTTGTTCATTAATGTGTAATATAATTACGAATATATTTTACTTCAAGTCTACAATATGCTTATCTATTGATACATTGTATTGTGTTTCTCTTTTCCCATATAAGGCAGTGAGTAATATGTTTGCTAATCTTAAGGTAACAGTGCTTATTCATACGGAGTTTATTACTTTTTGTATTCTTCTGTATTCTTAATTCTTTATAATACATTTTAACAAACATTAGTACTAATAATGTGCTTTCCTTCCCCCTTTTCAGCATTTTTTTCATGCAACTAGATTTTATTATGATGTAATTAAATATGGTTTTCTTTGAATTTATCCTATTTTACCTAGCTACTTGAATATATATTATATATATGATATATATATATATATATATATATATATATATAATACAGATATAATGTCTAATTTTCCACATGATTATTTTCAGGAGATAAATATGATATCCTTAATGATAAACAATTTTAAGATAACTGCATGCTTTGAAAAGACAGCAGTCAAGAGATTCAGTCATTTTGGAAAGGGTAGAGCTTATAGAAATGGAAACTATGTTGGTCCTGTAACATCATGTTATTTTCTGTCAAATCTCAAATTTTCTGTCAAATCTCAAATTTCAACCAACCCTGGTGGCATGCACTTGCAATCCCAGCACTTGGAAGGCTGAGGCAGGAAGATTGCTGTGTGTTGGAGGCCAGCCTGGGCTACATGGTGAGTTCAAGACCAGCCTGGACTACAGAATGAAACTCTTTCTCATAAAACAAAAACAAAACAACAATAAAATTATATTACTTTGAGGAGCAATTGAGGTGTTGGGAAACAGACATTCCACGTACACAACTCATGCATGACATTTAGCTGAAAAAAAAATAAGGCAGTAAATGACTAGTGTTTTAAAATGTGAAATAAACTTAGCTACATGCAGACTAATATTAAAGGCAGAAGTGACAATATAAGTGAATAAAATAACTGATAATGAAATGTCTTTGGAAAATAGACACAGATAAGATTAGAATATGATAAAATTTAATTTATGAAGCAATTAAAACAGTTTATTTAAACCATATACATGTATTTTTGTGTGTGGTCAGGTATGTTCATTTTCATATTTAGCACTAGGGAGTTGTCTTGGTAAACATCTGATAACTTGTTTTCTCTGTAAAGTAAGCCTCAAGCCTATTTGTTTAAAACATTTGGGAGAATTGAGACTTCTCAGAAATTTTCAGAAAGTTAAAATGTTTTTCAAATAATAGTCATAAAAATCCAAGTTCATTAGGTCCAATTACAGTAAAGATTCTTGGCTTTGATTAGTCACCACATGAGATCAGTGACAGGAGATTTTGAGAGGCGTCGTGACAGCCATCTAGATGATCCCATCCAAATATTCAACAGTGAAACTTAAGTTTTGCTCAGTGTTTGATGCTTAAGGAATTGTCTCGGGGACCGAGAGGGAAATGTGGAAATCTTATACGGAGCTGCCTTGCTTGCTGCTGTTGAGATTCCTAGAGTTGGAAGTAACATTTCTTACACATATATGAAAGAAAATAGATGGCCATAGCACTGGGGCAAAATCAACCTACTCAACTGTACCAATTACATACTACCCAATTTCATAATAAATTAAATGAATCTCATGAAATAAGGCGTTAAGAGCAGAGTTCACTCTAGTCAGAGTAGGCATGTTTTAAAATTCTGAATAGATTTTAGTAATAGCATCAACATACATGGTTAAGAAACTTAATTTTGTTGGGAGTGCTTTTCAATCGGTGCAAAGGAAGCAATATATATATATATATATAATATATATATATATATATATATATTATATATATATATGATTTTGCTTGAAGCTTTCTGTGAGATATTTAGTCACACAAAAAAGACAAGATTTACTTTGACACCTGTATCTCTTCTGTCTAATTATTCCTATAATTGTAGTTTTTTTGTGCTCCTTTTTGTAGTTGGTACAGAATAATTTTTTAGTGATACTTATAACTGATTTGTTTGACCTAACCTTCCACAACTGATTTCTGGAGAGAGGCTGCCCTAGCTCCCAACGGATTCCTATTCATGACAGTCTCCTTCTGTCTCAGTGACTTTACCAAAACTTGAGAGGCAAAGCTGGGTGTGGTGGCTCACGTCTGTAATCTCAGCACTCGGGAGGCTAAGGCAAGAGGATCGTTGTGGGGTCGAGACCAGCCTGGGATACAAAGTGAGCTCAAGGCCAGCAGAACTGCATCGTGAGACCTTGTCTCAAAACAAACAAACAACAACAAAAACACTGAGAGGCGAAGCAGTCCGCACTGTCTGCAGTCAGCAAAGTCTACATTTTAGTAAAGAATTTAAAAACAAAAACCTATACATTTGTGCATACATTAGCACGTCTAAGTGAAATCAGTGATACCGTATTCTTCCCTGGAAATGTCGTCGGCAGCCTAAGTTTGACCCAATAGGTGCCGTTGCTGATTGTGAACACAGGCGGCCTTTATTTTTCATGTTTTTTTTTTTAATGCAGGTTTATGAAATTGGTTTATTGTTTTAATAAACCAATGTCCCTGTCCCAACGACACCTCTCACATTTCAGTTATCATGACAGGGTGTGGGTCGGTGTGTAAAGGGCTCCTTTAAGCAGTAGCTCGTCGGTCTAAACACAACGCATTCAGCTCGTTCCCTGCACAGCAGCAGGTGCACAGCGGGGTCGGTGACAGTCGGGCGGTTGTTCTTTCTCTCAGTCTCCCCCCGACTGTTCCCAGCACCCCACCTCCTGCTCTGACGTTTAACTGATTCTGTGACAATCTGACAGTTACACAAGTGGGCAACAGGCTGAGGCAGGCAGTGGACCCGTAAAGATAAAAGTGCAACAAAAAGTGTAATATTGAAAAAGGTGTAATTTGCCCGGATGGCAAATGTTGGTAAAGAAGAAACTGATCATGAAGATACTTTGGTTGCTGCTATTCTAGAGATTCCAGAAATGCAGCCAGATGAAATTAGTCAAGGCAAAATTAGAAACATAGGAGGAAGCTGTTTGCTAGATAAAAAAAAAATAAAGTAAAATAAAATAAAAAATAAAATCAGGTGTCTCCAGGGAGCCAAGCCGGCTCGGAGGAGTCCTCAGCAACCTCCCACGCTATTGAAAGAATTCAGAAGACGATTCAAGTAGCAGCTAAACACGATGACACCCAGGGCACCCAGTAGGTTTTCACTGTGTCACAAATCACACAAGGAGGGAGACAGTGTGTTGTTCCTTAAAACTATCAAATAAGACATGTTAATTTCAATTTTTACTCACAGTATCACACCTCTTTACTAATTTTCATTTCCCTGTGTGGTTAGGGCTAAGAGTAAGAGTGTTTAATGTTTCCACAAAGCAAAAACAAAGCATAATACCGAAACCCAACAACGTTGGAATAATATGTTAATGTTCAAAGAATGCACGTACATTTTCCAATTGATTATCCCCATCACTTTGCATGGTAGCAGCTCACCAAGTAATTTCTGTTTTATGGAACATGATGCGAGGTGAGGCTGCCCAATCCAGCCCTTCAGCACATTAGCAGAATTTTACTACTTTAGTAATATTCTCTTTACATGAGTGTTCATTTGGAGAACTTCCAGTTTATTTTCTTTCTTTTTAAAATTACATCTATTGCTACACTTGAGGTATACGTAATGATCACTTACAACATAGGGAATCTGTACCTCTACAAGACACAACTTGATTCTTTTTTTCTCCACTCTTTTACCCTCCCTTCAATCCCTCTTCCCCTCCTTATTTACAAAAGCTTTGTTTCCATTTTTTCCTCATTTTCTCATCATTTATTTTTCTTTTCCCTTTCTTCATTTCTCCTACTCCCTCCCTAGTTCCCCTTCCTGTTTGAAAATTTTCTTCCTGCTTCACAGTGTCTATTATCCATTTTGGTCCTTGCACACATATAAATACTGCTTTGTTTCTCTGGTGCGAAAACCCAAAAGTGTAAATAACTTCCAGTTTTATAGTAAATCCATATGAACTCACCTACACCTATTTATTAAAACAGCAAATTTACAATTGTTTAGAACAATTTGATCTTACTTAGGACAAAATTATTTCTCTAGCTCCTCTAGCACTATATATTTCTGCAATCAAACACTAGATGCAAATTTACCAGCAGCAGCACTATGTTACTTCAGTTTCATCTTTCTCTTTTATGACTTAAATAAAATTTAAAATTTAAAATTGCAACAGTTAAGTCTCAAATCTTTCTTTCTCCTTTCTTTCTTTCTTTCTTTCTTTCTTTCTTTCTTTCTTTCTTTCTTTCTTTCTTTTTGTACTGGGAATCAAACTCATGACCTTGTGCTTGCCAGGCAGGCACTGTGCTGCTGAGCTATATCCCAGCCCTGTATTTTAATTTTTGACATTGTAACATAATAATATATAGGAATACATTTCATCCATAATTGCCCAAATATTGATGCAATTAAATTTATGCCATACTTCTTCATTATTTCTGTCTTAGTCTTGTGAAATTCAGTTCGTTGCTTCTGTTCTGATTTCAGCTCTGTCTTGCTTCTCTAAGGTCATTTCAGACCATTTTTCTCACAGCCAGGTATTTTCTGTATCTGAACCTCCTTCTAGTTAACTGGCCTGGCCATTGTTTGTTTTTACAAACTCTCATCCTAGCAGAAGAGTCTGTCCCTTTGGCACACTTTGCAGGACTCTTCTTTCTCATGCAGACTTCAGAAATTCTAATTATTTTCACATAGGTTGACATCTTTTAGTAGAATACATTTTCCTCTGTGTGTTGTGTGTGTGTGTGCACATGTGTGTGTATTTTGTATTTCCTTCACTTCCCTGTGCAATTACTTCATATTTCTTTCCCATTCTGCAATTTCTCTGTTTTTATGAATATTATAAATATTTCTGTTGAGGCATTGTAAGGGTAACACATTGCCATTCCAGGACCAGTCCTCCCTGGAAAGCCTGTAGCTGTGATTCCAGGGAAGCCGGGACCTTGCAGGGTTTCTCTGTTCCCACCGCAGCGAAACCAGCAAACCCTGCTGGGCCCGGGAAGTAGCCCTCTGGTGAGATCCATTAATTTTTGCTCAGGAGCTTATTTCTAAATGCGGTGTTGTAGATACATCTTACCATAAAATGTCGTATCAACTGTGGCTGACTTTTTGTATTACTTGCCAAGTGAAAAAACCCAGAGATTAAAAAAAAATCAAATGAACCTTATTATAGGCAAAAATAATATGCTCAATTCAACCTTAATTGTGTATTTTACTTTTGAGGTAATAAATAAAACTCAAAATAGAAATTTAGAAAATAAAGATAAAAAGATCAGTACTATAAATATCACATATATACTCATGCTTATGCATGTGCATATTTCTATAATATAATTAAAGTTTTAGTCAATATTTGTTGATACATTAATATTTTACATGTTAATAAACGTGGATTACATGATTATTTCTGTTTTGCAATAATATTTCATTCTATGAAAATAATATTTATGCTCACTCCAGAAAGAATGGCCAGGATCAACAAAACTACCAACAACTAATGCTGGAGAGGCTGTGGGGAAAAAGGAACTCTTCTGCACTGTTGGTCGGAGTGTAGACTGGTGCAACCACTGTGGAGGTCAGTCTGGAGATTCCTCAAAAAGCTGGGATTTGATGTCCCATTTGACCCAGCTATTCCACTCTTAGGCATATTCCCAGAAGAACTAAAAACATCTTACCACAGTGATATATGTGCATCCATGTTTATAGCAGCACAATTTGTAATAGCCAGATCTTGGAAACAACCTAAGTGCCCATCAACTGAAGAATGGATAAAAAAATTGTGATACTTTTATACAATGGAGTACTACTCAGCTATAAAGAATGATCACATTGAGATACTTATAAATAAATGGATGCATCTTTAATCTATACTCATAAGTGAAATAAATCAAAATCACATGCATAAATACCATATAGTCTCCCTGGTGTAAGAAATGGTAAGAGTACAGAAGATTTTATGGAAATCATGGTTCACCATTATACTACTTTGATGTCTTATGTCTTCATTCTTGGTTCAAATGGTTTTATTCTGTTTTGTTTGATCTTAATATATGTGATCATATGAATAGTTACTTTGATGACAAGACAATATGGCAGCCATTGTTGATTTAATATCTTCTTGCTCTGAAGTCCTACCATGCTCTTGTTTTTCTATTACCATTGGTTCTATCACATTGTGTCTTATTGGATTTTAATATGTATGGTAGTAAAAACAAAATTTTTATGGAAAATGAGATAATATAGCAGCCATTGTTCATCTTTGGTTATATGGTTCAGAATGTCTTGGAATAGTTCTATTCTCTTGAGTTTATTCTACTTTGTTATGTTTGACATTATTGTGTGTAAAGCTAAGCTCAACTACTTCAAAGAAAGAGACATTATGATAGCTACTGTTAATATCCAATTGTCTTGTTGTGAAGTGCTGTGTTGCTTACATTGTTCTGTTCTGATCTGCTTAGATCTGCCCTCTTTTGTTTTATTCTCTTTAAAATAAAAAAAAATTGATAAGGTTGAACACAGGAAACAAAATAAAAACTTTTGAAATAGAAAATGACAAAAAAAGAAAATAGTATTTTTGGCAATTTTTTATTATTAGACATTTATGTTGAATTAAAGTAGAAAATACCAATTTTTTATTTAAAACATCATTTTCATTGTGAGCGTTCTGTGTGTGCTGCTGATAATCAAAGCTAACACCTCACATGCACTAGACAGGAGTCTATCACTGAGCTATACATCCTCCCTCCATTATTCTTTGAATATCATACCTGCATTAAGTTTGATTTTTCTCTCATTAGTGTTCTTCTTTAGTTGTCCTTACGATGAAAGCAGGCAATGAACATTAAAGCATAACAGCATTATATGGTTTACAAAATAACCAAGAGATACAGGGAGGGTAAGGGAGGGAGGCAAGGCGATATAAATATTAAGACATGTTATGCACAGGAGCCAATTTCACAGAATAAATGCAATTGATATGCGCTGCAAATGTGAACTAAAATGAAAAATGAAATAATCAGCAAGTGAGGAGGTAACAAAGATTGAAGATAAGGAATTTTGTTCAGAGAATTTTACTATAAAGAGACTGTGGTATAATGCTTCCATCTGTATTTTCTAAGTGAAGGAAATAACATAAGTATCCCCAATATTACCAAATAGTACATTCCATTCCTACCACAGTAATACACAAAGGATATTTACTTATATTACCAGTTTGTAAAAGTATCAAACGGAATTTTATAGTAGGTTTATTAGTGTGAGATTGCCAGAATGTAAGCATAGATAACTATATAAAAATGAGCCAAAATAAACCAGGTTTATTGAGATATTGTTCTGGTGATACTGAGAGAAAGTATATTTATTTATATGAATAGAATTTTAAAGTTGCATTAGTTGCTTGGAGTTGAGATTGTCACTTGTTTCTTTGTGTGACACTTATAAACTTGTTTTCTGATCAAATTACATAATGTAGCCAAGGAGACATGATTTTTTTAAGAAACAGTGAAGAAATATAGAGCCATTAATGAAAAATTAGAAGAGAGGACATTATACAAGAATGAGATTAACTCAGCAGCAATATCGATTTAGGGCTGGATTGGCTGGCTATCAGTTACTTTTATAGAATTGCAGATGACTGATGCCTGTATAAATTTCACTACAATACAAGATTGAGTTACCGAAGAACCAATTACAATGAGTGTACTGCATTCTATCCTTAAATTGCACTCTGGTAATAATGAACAGGGTTTGGTCTCATTAATATATGTGTAAGGCTTACAGCCTGATTTGTAAGAACTGGTATTGCTATGTGAGAATCACTAATGATAATTTATTTCTTAAATGCAATATGTTTTGTGGTATCATTTTATAAAATATATAATAAATATAAAATTTTGCAGAAGTTGTTTTCATCAATGAGCTATTTCAATCATCTTTGCTTTAAATTTTCACTCTCAGATAACTTCCCGTAACTTCATGGCACATTACAACCCCATGTTCCCAACCTTATCTAATATATTATTTTCATAGCTTTGTCTTTAATCCATTGCATGCTCAATGATATCTGTTATGCAGGAAAATTTCATACTAAGGTAATTTGAATAAAAATACATATCTCTCTAGCAAATAAACTGTCACTAAATCAAAAGATATGCCACTGAATACAAGGCTTAAAACATAGTTTCTGTTCTAAAAATAATTTGTCTGGCCAAGGACAGAGAGATTTGAGGGCTAGCCATATTTGTACATGTGAACATTTTCCTAATGAAATTGGAGACAATTCTCATTAACTTTGTGAAATATAAATGTGTGTTATTTCTTTTACAATCCTTTTGTTCAGTAAGGAGTTTGGAGTTTGAACTGCAAGAAGCTAGAAGGAAAATACAAGGAATAAGAATAGTGATAAAGCTGAAGGTTTGTATTTGAAAAGAAAGTTACCTGACGCCGTCCTTGTCAACATAAATCTACCATTTGCCTGTACGCATGGAAACTCAGAGCTCACTTATGTTTCTCCCCTTATGGGTCACTACAGACCTACCACACAGAGGAGTGAAAAGATGAGTTATTCCCCATAATAGGAATCATAGTGGAGGTCTATCTCATCTCTCTCATTCAACAAGTCAGCATATAGTGCAATTTTTAACCTGTTATAGTTGAAGCAATGAAGAGAAACAAACTTCACAAAAATTAGAATAAAAACAATAAAGCCAGCTCAATTTCATAAGAGATAGAGTATCCAAAGAATGCTGTATATCTATACTGAATAAGTGACTTTTCAACGTCAAAGAATAAAGATGAAAACCAAAAAAAATTATATTTTATAGACAAACCATGAACATATAGAAAGTAAAATTAAGGAACAATGCAATCGGCTATGTCGTATCCCTGGTTTTAAGCTATACTATATTAATTTAAGGTATAATTCTTAAGGAAGCTGGTTGAGGGTACATGATCTCAATTTGCTCTAAATGAACTGTTTCCCACCATTTTCATAAAGTTGGTCACTAACTGACTGTACACTTTTCTGTTTTAAGCAGACCTATAGCAATGTGAGTGAATGTCTTGTTTAGATATTTTGACATATAATAAAATGGGGTCTGTTAGGAATGAACAAAAGATTTCTCATAAAGTTCATTGTGACAGATTTTAAATAAATTGATTACAGACTGATGATATCTACCAAGTGATAGTACAAAGGTCAAACACTCAGGATGATGCGACCCTGACACTGGAGCCCGGTTTTAGGAAACTCATTCTGCTCTACTCACTAACTCTACTTTTGTTGGAATGAGTTGGGAAAATGTGGAGACAATGGTTTGAGTGAAAGGAGATACTTGAGTTACTTGGAGGCTTGGTCATCCAGCTACCTGAACAGGCTTATTTTCATGGTCTTTGTAGTAATTTGCTCAATGAGCTGCAGATTAATATGACTATCAACTGATGCCATTTGTTTTTATTATTTTTATTTATTGTTTTTATTATTTTTCCCATTATACTGAAGAAGTCACATGCTTTAAGTAATCATATTGTTTTAAAAATGTTTAAGATTGCAGCACTTGTTTTCAAAAATTTTTATTGTAATATGATTAAGATATTCTCCTAAATAAATTAGTGATAAAAATAAAAAGTTAGCCATTTTGTGCAACAAGGTATCTAAAATTATTACACATTGATTTAACTATTTTTAATGCCTAGAAATAGTCTATTTTTAGTAGCTAGAAATACTCTAAATCATAGATTTTTTAAAAATAGAACTATAATTGTATAATATCTAAACCAATAAAATCTATTTCATATGTTGTAAATCTTGAAGACACAGGCTTTAATAACTTGTTCTTAAAGTTACAAATTATGCTGTAGTTTTATGATTCTAGAATCTTCAAATTCATGCATCAAGATTCACAATTTCATCAGAAAAAGAAGAAAAACAGTTTCTTTGCTTTCGGTTACTTCATCCTCAGGAGTTAAGAGTGCATTACGGAGAGACTGACACAGCTCTGGAACTTTGACAGGGAGGTCCTGAGAGAGCACAAATATTAATGGGGGGATATTGAGGAATGTAAGTTTTCAGAACTAAAGTCACTCTAACAAAAATAACATCTCTTTATTATACTAAGACCCACTAGCTCCAGTTTCTGTAAACAGTGCAGGATATATAGCTATGGAATAATTTCTCTCTCACTGTTAATGAAAATGAATGTGATCATTTACTTTAAAATGTGACACATGCAAATTTTATTTCCCTTTTGTCTTATTAATCTTTTGATAGAAAAAACCCCAAACTAATGGCATATTTTAATGAGATTTTAGCTACCTGCATGCTCTGTTATAATCTTAGCAATCTGCATTGATTATTCCACTTATTTCAGCATTTGTGCTTTTTAAATAAATGTGCAAACCATTTGGAAATGGAGAAAAAATATTTCTTCCAATTTATGAGAGTTAATAGTAAAAATTGTAAATGCCTACACAGATTGCATGGAGTGGATCTAATTTTGTAATTTATGTCATTTCTAAATTATTAAAACTTTGAGTATATCCCTATAATTTAACAAAGCATTAATTTGGAACATTGTTTATAAATTATCTTTGCAGTTGTGTTTTCGTGCTATTTTGATCAGTATACCCTTAAAATCAAATGTAGCATTATTTACTAAAATATTTTCATAATATTTCTTAGAAATGAAGATATCTTTGCATATAATTATAAAACTACTTCTTTAGCTAAATTGAGATATTACTTTATCTAATTCTTCTTATAATTCTACTGTGTGAAACAAATTGAATGTTGTTATGGTTTAGATCTGGAGTGTCCCCCTCAACTCTCATGTTCTCAGAGGTAGCTTTGGAAGCTGGTTGGATAATGAGGACCCTTCCTCAATGAGGGACTTATCTACTGGTGAGTTCAGGGGCCAAGTCACTGGGCATTGGGCATGAAAGGATGTATAGCACAGCTCTTCTCATCTCCTCCCTTCCCTGTCTGTGTCCCATAATGTGAGCAGCTTTTTTCCAGGGCAGGCCCTTCCACCATGCCTTATGCATTTGAGCACCTAGGCATGGACTGTAACTTCTGAAGCTGTGAGCCAAAATCAACTTTTCCTCCTTTAATTTGTGGATAGCAGGTATTGTGTTTCAGGGACCATGGAAGTGACTAAGGTAGATTCTATTCACAAAGAGAATGCAATTTATTGTAGATCAATGGGACTCTGTACAAATGAAACCAATCGCCACCCCTTTCAGGGCCCAAGGCCCTTACCATAGTCTTTATTTTTTGAACTGCTTACACTCTCCATGAGTAGAGGCCAGTATTTCTAGTTCATTTGTTTTCAGGGAATATGCTGATAGGGGTATAATTATCTTAGGGGAACATACAGATTGGAAACTATATTACATAAGAAATCAGAATATATTTTTTGAGGAAATATATACATACAGAAGAGTCAGAGAATTCATAAAATGTGGAAAATTTATTAAAACCTGATAGAAATAAACCTAAATAAAGAGACATTGCTTGAACACTTACATATTTTCTAAACTGTTTTGAGACTAGAAAAACTCAAGAGGAGTCTGACCAAAGTTCAGGTTCTTTTTAAGGAGAGAATGTTGAACAAAGAGGTTTCTACTTCATGCTGCTGACATTATACTGAGAAGTGCACTTGAAATGCAATAAACAAGTGTAATTGCCATCCTGGAAAATCGTTAAGGAGGAAAAGAGAGCTAGGCATTTTTTTTTTCTAATTGTAGATAAAACAGGAGATCATGAGGGAAAGATTTGATGGAGAGATAAGTATATCAGGTTAAGCCTGGTAACTCTAGAGGGCTCCTTGATCACTCATGAATTGCTAAGTGCTGAGCTGAGACAGTGCAGCCTCTGTCTAGATACACAGGGATCCCTTACGTGTCCATGCCCCTCTAGCTGCTGTCACCTCTGCTGAAAGAGGCCCACTTCTCAGAAAAATGCAGCCTTTGCTTCCGTTTCTCCGTATAACTCAGTCGCACATTTGAGCAATTCTGTAGCCTCTTGCTTTAAGGGTTCTTCTTTCCTACACCATCATCCAGGACATTTGTGCATTTTCACACGGAGAAATGGAAGACAAGATGATGAGAGTCAAAAGAGTTAGAACGGAGATCGAATAATCATCTGTGTAAGAATGAGGTACTCTGCCAAATGGGAGAGCTCTTTACCTTCCTGTCTGCCACTACCTATACCCATCAAAACAGGATGGGAAAGGAGGCAGATATGTATTTTCCTTTATTATATGGTCAGTAAAATAAAAAAATAATTCAAATGATCTTTTTTGGTGGGATAATGTTAGAAATCAAGGCATTTTTTTTCTGTCAGACTATATTGACCAAATCTAAGTTTGACCTGACATTAGAAATATACCTATCTGGACTATTACAGAAAAGGGGAAAATATATTAATTTGGTTCAGTTTCATTGTGAAAGAGTGGTTTTCATACTAACATATATTATCTTACAAACTTTATAGCTTTCCTCTTTGTAACTAAGGTTAAATAAGCATGAAGATTATTTTAAGCAATTTCCTTTATCAATATGTTGTGAAGAGATTATTTGAAGTGAACTAAAGCAGTTATTTTCCAGAGTATATTTACAAAAAGTATCACCTAGAAATATGCTTATGATAGTATAAAAATTGAAAGTAACTAGAGTGACCTAATACAAGAACCTGTTTGATGAAAGTGGTCAGATGGCTTTTGTACAGAACAACACGTTGATATAATTTCCTACTTTTCACTGCAGCAGAAGCATGATCTTTTCTGAGTCTTCAAATTCTCCAGTACTCTGTAGTTCGAGTCAATTGGGAGCTATTGTGGGTCAGTAGCTAAGCAACAGTTCTGAAGTCCAGAGGCTATTCTCATATATTTCCTCTGCCAATAGCTTAGCGTGAGACAGTGAACAAACCATTTAACCTTCCAATTTCCCTATCTTTCATCTTTTCAACAGGGAGGTAATATAGTTTATTTCTCAAAACCCAATAAATAACTCTTGAAAATATTCCTTGAGTGCAACAGGAAAGATGCTCTACTACTTTGTCATGAGTCGAAGCATTTCGCCTTGCTTCTAGGCATGGTGTGTAAGTCACCAGGGGTGATATCTCATAATAGAGATAAGCTTCCTCATCAAGCCCTGGGAGTCTCTAAAAACCCTTGATAATTTTCTGATATTCTCTCAACTTTGAAAACAAAGACATTCATAAATGAGGTCACATTTCTTCAAAACTTTTCACATATATGATTATATATGGAGTCTGTTTAACTGTCCTTAATATTTGAATACTATGTTTGAGAACAAACACCAGTAGAACTGTGCTTTGGAATTCTATGGTGTGTTGCTATTGACATAGAATGAATGACAATTTTACTTTTTATTAAAACTTTAGATTTTCCTGTGATTCTAGTTTTTATTGAATTGTACATTAGTAGAAGAAGGTTGAGTGTCAAAAAGAAACATACCTCAAAATTTTCTCAGTAAATATTGCTCTTGCTTATTTCTGTTCATAGTCTAATACTAAAATACACAGAAGAAGCTGTCCAGGGTGGGATATGAGGGAATGATGTTAGTGGCAGGGACATGCTTCCATGATCCATCTGTAGAGATACTTGCTTCTACTATTTATATGACACAAAATTTTTCAAGATCATCAAGGAAACCTTATACACCTTTCATAAAGATGCATGCATTCAGCAAACATGGCCACATCCCTTACATGGTCAAAGACAGCACCACAGAGAAGCATTTCTGTGCTTTTTTAAAATAAGTGGCAAATTTGTGTTTTATTTTTATTTCATTTGCTTTCATTCTGTAGTGAAAGACCTTAAGAAACAAATGACAACACAAGGGAATATAGACAGAATATAATTTTCCATTTGAAATTCAGCCAGATTATCCCAAAGAGTCAAAGAAAGTTGTTGCTCCTTTATTAAAAATCCTTTAGAATCATACTATTTTGCACAATACATTCTACAATTTTGGTTGCATTTTTATAATGACATTACCTGCTGTTGTAGCAGTGTGTCAACAAGGTGGATGTAAGTATGAAGAGATAAGGAAGAATAAATCACTTTTGCACAAATAAAGGCCTTATAAGATTAGCATGAAAATAAAAATATATTTTGCATTGCAAATTCATTCGCATTTCTGTAATAATGACAGTGAAATCACCAACTAAAAGCCCATTGATGTTTTTTCTTATACTTCATTGAACTTCTTTCTCATTCAATTTTTCTGCCACTACAAAGCCTAAAAGGCCTATCTTTCTGTACAAAATCTAATTTTGCATGTGAATTCAACCTCTGTTCCTCATGACTGAAAGAAGATAATAAACTTTTTTTCCTCAGTACACAAAATATCAAATATGTTATATGATTTGCAACCTAATGGTTTTAAAATTTCTATTTAAATTTAACTCATAACAATGACAGGTAATTTTTAAAGAAAAGATAACTTATCCAACTTGTAGAAGGTGGTATCATTCTAAAACGTGAAGTTTTTCTATTGCTTTTTCTCCTTCAATATGATTTAAACATCTAATTTGTTGATTCTGGATTTTTCCAGTCTGATTTCTAAAATGTCCTGATATTTTAAGATATTTAAGGATCTTGGGTTCAGAGTAAGGTATGCCATCTTGTTGTGAGAAAATTCCTATGTCAAACTGAAAGTAGGAGATAAGAAGGCAGCATTCAATCCTTATCCCAGTGGACTATTGTGGAATCATTCCCAAAGGCAACAGCCCTGAGTTTACAAAGAGTTTAGTTTATATAGCATTTAGAACTGGAAAGTACAAAGCAAGTGCCAAAATGTTACATGATTGGTTACATGCATTAAGTCATATGTTGGCAAACAGGCTAGCCTTAAACAGATTTGTTGAAACAAAAGAATTATCATAATATAGAAACATTCCAGGAACAAGGGAAAGGAACCCTTACAGGGTAACCATGGTTAAAAGCTCCCTTTATTAGGCCAGTGTGTCTTAAGATACAGACAATTACTCTGATTCAGTTTTCATCAGAGATGTAAGGATAAGCTTTAGACACTTTCAAGGTCAATTGAATTCAGCAGAAGCAGCATACACTTGATTGGAGACCTCTAATTGTTCTCTAATTTGTATCATGAAATACCTATATATTTCCTTTTCCTATTTTATAAATGTGTTCTTATACTATAATTGTGCCTCAACAATCTTAGTGTTCAGACATGACTGGTCTTATCAGTAAGACTAGTGAATATATATGTATTTGCAATTTGTTTTTAACATCAGTGAGTTTACTCATTAAAAAGAAATCCTTCTTAGAGCAGAGAACCATTACATTTGATGACATTACATTTGATAAGATCAATAAGGTAAAATAATTCTAATTTGAGTGTCTTTCTTGTCCTTCAGACAGTGCACACCTTAGCCACTTTGTAGTCATGTATTTGGGTATACCATTAGGTAGGATTAATAAGAGATCAAGAACATGCAAAAACAAAACATTACATTAACATGGGACATTAAAGTCAAGGCTAAAAATAGTACCTAATGTGTGATAGAAGTTGTTACAGTTGCTCTGATAATATCAAACCAAGAAATGTCCTATGGCTGCTCTAGACCTACTATATGATTATTAGATATTGTCTACATAGGTATTACTTTTGCCATTTAGTTTCTTGCAAATTTTTACATTCATGTGATTTAGCTCAATATCTTACTGAAATTGAAAAATTCTGATTAAATAGGATTGGCCTCAGTCTTGATATTCTGTATGCGAAGACATTACATGATATTGATGCTGTTAATCCCTAGAGTAAACAGTGAATTACATCTAGAGTTACTCAAAGTGACCTAGTGTAGGAAAAAGATAATTGATCTGAATTACGAGGTGAAAAATACCTGGTACACAGCCAAAGGAGTTTTGAAGAAATTCAAAGTGGGTTCCAATTAAGCAGGAGATCTTGATTGCTGATAAGGAACAGGAAAATAAAAATGATGAGCTTTGGGCATCACAGGAAGAAGCAGCAGGTCCCCACACTTTGTAGCCCCCAAACTGCAAGAGTGAAAGACTTTGCTCAGAGGAGAAAACTGCAGAGTGCCATGCTCCAAAATGGTGGTGGAGGCTAAATGAGGTTCCAAACAGGTGATGAATGCACCAGTTTCCAGAATGGTGGTGGCATAGAGAATCTGTTCCTCAAAATCAGGTTTATAGTGCTCAGTGATCCAGGGACTCAACCCCTAGAGCCAAGAGAGAGGAATTCCTGGCTACTGCTCCAGATCGTGACATCATCCATGTGGTGCTGGTTTTAGGTGCATGGAGAATGCATGAGTTCTGAGGCTGAAAAGGCTTCCACCATGATTTCAGAAAGCTTGGGAGGCCAGGCAGTGTGTGACTGAGAGGGCAGTGTGTGAATCTATGAGTGTGAAGCCAAAAGTGCAATGGAGAACCCAGAAGTTTGGAAAAGCCAAGAACATGGATTGTTTAAGGAAAACTGCAAGGAGAGAGAAAAGCCAGCCCTGGGAACTAAAACCCTTGGAAGTTCCATGGGAGTGGAGTCACCCTTTTGGAACTCACAACTAGATTTCTTCAGGTGCTGAGCATTAAACTCCAGGACCTAATGTGTGTTATGATGGATTTTGGAATTCCTTTGGTCCTATTCCTTCAGATTTCCATGTTTTTACTCTTTGGAATGGTATTGTTTATCTTGTGCCTCTTAATATTGGATGTGTTTAACTTTGTTTTCATTTGTACAAGGACTTATAGCTATGAGTTTGCCTTAGAACTTGGAGGAGACTTGGGACTTGAACTTTTCAGTAATGCTGAAGCTGTTAGGATTTTGGCAACTCTTGGAAATGGACTAAATGTTTTTTGTATAAAGGATGTGTATGAGTCTTTTGGGGGCCAGAGGTGGAATGTTATGTTGTGTCTGGGTGGACCCCAAGCCTTATGCAGTCATGGAGGTGACTGAATTTAGCATTTGTGATTGGTTCATTGTCTAGCACTGGGATTTATATTGTGAGTGCTGTATCCACCCAGGGGCAAAGCCAGTGTACAATGACTGCCTTTCGGTCATGAGACTCTGCTTTGAAGCCAGCTGAGTATGAACTGAAACCTCCAAAAAACTCTAAGCTAAGTTAACTTTCCCTTCCCTAATTTTGGGCATCAGCTATTTTGTTGGGACAATGAGAAAAGAGTAACTGAGACACAATCTTAAAGTGTAGTATGTTGTGATTTGGATTTAGAATGTCCCTCAAATTCTCGTATATTTAGTCTTTTGAAATGAGCTTGGATCATGGGAATTATATGCTCATTGATGGGTTAGTCAATAGCCCAGTTCATAGCTAAATGAGCTGTTAGGAGGAGGGCATGGTTGGCAGAATCTGGCAGGGAAGCAAGTCTTTGGAGCGTGTGTCTCTCTCTCTGACTTCTCCCTTTTCTCTCTACTCCCTGGATGTCATGGAATGAGTAGCTTTCCTCCATGCCCCTCTACCACCATGTTTCTGCCTTCGTGCCAGTGGGCCAAGGCCTGAATCTGCAAAGTGTGAGCCAAATTAAACCTCTCCTCTTGCAACTCACTGGTGTCAGACACTGTGTCTTTGTGACAAGACAGCTGACAAATACTGTGCATAACACCTCTCTTCGGTCTTAACTGACTTTTAAATGTAAGTGTGTTTTAATTACTTGTGTCACAATTGTTTTGTTTCTGTCTTTTTCTTGTAATATTTCTCTGAGTTTAGAACACAGGGTGATATTCAAAATTATTTACTGAAGGCATTAAAAATTTCCCATTTGCCAAACATATGTTTTGTGGTGAAAAGATTCTAAATTGAGATGAACTTGAGGTTTGAGAAGGCTTGGTGCTCTTGGAAGCATCTTACTAAAGGACAATCTGGAGACAAGTTGAAAGTACCTGCAATGTCTGGTCATTTCCATTACTCTGCAGGTATAATTTTAGTTATCTGAGAGTTTTATGCATGATTTAAGCATCTATTGTGTTTGAATTAATTTGGTTGCAATCTCTGCACCTTCACTTAGGGCCTAAAAGATGTGTGAAGTAAGGCCAATTATTTCAGAGGAACCACTTAGTGGTAGATAATCCTAATTTCACTGTTGAAATCACATTATGGTTCCCAGGCGATACTACATCTTCCAGGCTGTACTGTGTATGTCACTCATCTGTTTGTAGACAGTCAAGGAGACACAAAAAATAGTTTCTCTCTTACCATTTTTATTGTATTTGATTGTTTGGAGACACTTGCAGTCCTAAAACCAGGACACTCTGTCCTTCTCAATTAAAACCTGCTTCTATTCAATTCTCAACTTTTTCCTCTTCTTTTATAGTCCTTTACATTTGACCTAAATCCCAGTTCTGTCACTGGTGCATTTTCTTTGGTTTTACCTCATTTTCCAGAACCTAATTTTCACTTACCTCTCAAAGCTGTCATTCTTTGATAGTAGACTACCTAAAATTCTGCTTTACATTAAATGTCAGATGGAGTCTCTTTGAATCTTAAATTTTGCCAAGCCAGAAATTCTTAACTTTCTTGGTCACCCTGACTGCTAAAATACATTCTTGAGAATATACCTATTTTTATTAATTTATGGCTGGATGAAAAGATTTAGATAAGTTGTTTTGGCTATATTTTAATTATTGTTTTACTAAATTCCTCTGATACTTGCTTTTAGAATCCATATTACCCGTTTGCCTTTTTTAATATCTTTTAGGATTGAAAAGTAAACGTTTTATCAAAACTGTGCCTCATATAAAGTCCCTCTAGTTTTGGAAAATAGAAGGCACATGGTTAGCCATGTCAGAGACATACCAAACACTATTGTTTTAATGCTAACACATGTCATTCCAGTCTCTTTAATATTTAAAATTAAATTATTAAAAGAAAATTTCCTGTTTCCTAATATTTGAAAAGTAAACACAACTCAAAGCATTGCACTTTGTAAACATGAAATATTACTTTTATGATGTGTTATGACTTACATAATGCCATATTCTGGCAAAAAAATGGCACCAATTATTTGGATTTCAAAAATATTTACTTCCTTATATTTATGTGTGTATTTGTTTCTGTGTAACTTGGTTTAACGCTCTATTTAATGTTTAAACTATCTCTACACAACGATTACTGTGGCTTTCATTACGTTCTTATCGTCTTTTCCCTTTTCAAAGGTATTATAAAGGGTTAGGACCTCATATTTCTGAGATAATTGCTACTTTGGCTTCCATATCGCCACTCTTAGGGTCCCCTGCACACATGTTCCTTTCCATCTCCTCATTGTCTGTCTGCTTGAAATTTTAAAATGCAACCCTGGTCTGATCAGTCAGAGGTGAATGTGGGAAGTGAGTAATTGAATACCTATAAATCAAAGTTTAATTCCATCTTTTTCAGAAAATAAAACATTGCCACCCTACGAGCACAGAACCACCCATTTGGTTCTGCGAATGGAGTCCTGTGTAAAAGGTTAAGCATCTCAGTGGGCGGTCGCTGTTTAAAGCCTGTCCTTCAGGAAAGGGATTATATGATTCTCTTGTCCACATCAGACGTTCCTCCTCACCTTTCATAGAAGGAGGCTAAAATGTCCTGTCTGGAAAGCCTGTTCACATAAAAGTCC
This sequence comes from Hydrochoerus hydrochaeris, assembly GCA_004027455.1. Lineage (NCBI taxonomy): Eukaryota > Metazoa > Chordata > Mammalia > Rodentia > Hydrochaeridae > Hydrochoerus > Hydrochoerus hydrochaeris. The sequence continues at coordinate 95,585 of PVLA01001969.1, forward strand.
TGTCTGGAAAGCCTGTTCACATAAAAGTGACGCTAACGAGTTAGAATATGTCAGGGGGCTCTTGTGTTGTATCTTTCAATGAGTGACCAAGCTGTGAAAATGGAGACCCCAGAACCTACAGGGTTAGTTCTGACAGGTGACCTGACTAAGTCACACTGCCATTTATGTAGTCCAGTTTCTCTGAAGATAAAACACACTTCTAAAATATTGTGAATATAATGTGCTTCTGTGAGGATTATTCAATCATCTATTTAAGATTTCTGTTTAGAGATCTTTGAAACTTACAAGTACTTCTAAGGAAGTGATAATTTGCCATGGTGAATTTTATGTGTCTGGACCATTAGCAGTGCTCTGCCAAATACAATGTTTATGTCCTTAAAAATAATATATCACCTCAGCAATGAGATTTTCAAATTGAGACAGACACCTTGCTTTAGGTAGGGTGATACTAGTCTCAACCTTTGAGAAATATGTCTGCTACATGGAGAGTTATGATGTAGGAGAAAAATCTGGCCATCCCTTCTAAATGGTTGGCTGATGTGTACAAGTCCATCACCTAGTAGCAGCACACCCTTCCGTAGCAGTTTTGCCTTCCAAGGACTGCAATTCAGTCTTTCTGCTGTTTGTGATGCATGAAGTAAATAGAATGTATTGCCCTTCAAATCCTTTTTTGTCATTATTCTGTAACTAGATTGACCAATCCCTTTTAAAAAACTCCTTCCTTTCTTCCTTCCTTCCTTCCTTCCTTCCTTCCTTCCTTCCTTCCTTCCTCCCTTCCTTCTTCTTTCTTTCTTTCTTTCTTTCTTTCTTTCTTTCTTTCTTTCTTTCTTTCTTTCTTCTTTCTTTCTCTCTTGCCTTCATGGTATGCAGTTCAGGTTGGTCTTGGGCTCACTTTGTAGTCCAGGCTGGTCTAGAACTTTCAATGATCCTCCTACCTCAGCCTCTCGAGTGCTGGAATTGCAGAGTGAACCACCGCACCCTGCCTAAACGTTATTATTGATGTCTCATATTCTGGTGTAAAGCTTCTCAAGCTTTTTTGTATAAAAGATCAGGTATTTTAGGGGTTACAGACCTCATTCACTACTGCTTCTTACACAACCCTTCAAAATGTAAGCAAAATAAATCCTTACCTCACAAGTCATAGCAAAACAGACCACGCTTTGAATTTGACAGTTCATATTGGGAAATACCAATGAGGTTTGCTTCACTGTGAAGGTTTTTGCTGGCTTTCTCTGGGTCATCTTTATCTTTTATCTTGCAAATATTTTCCTCCTTGTATCTAAATTTGTCTCTACTGTGGCCATCTGGCTGCGTTTCTGGCATTAGTATAGTGGCAACATACAAAGCTCCATGGTTAAATGTATTCTACGTTTCCACTTGGTTCCATTCAAGGTGAACCTTTTTTTTTTTTTTTCCTCCCAGCGTTATTATTTTCCTTTGATGCAGTTTTATCTTTCTGGCCAACTCATCCTTCTGTAACCGTCATGCTCATGGCTGTAAGAAGGAAGCATCACTACCACTTCCTGCCTTGCTGTCTGTGCTTGAACTGAATGACACACGCAGGAGCCAATCACCCGGCAGATATTGACAGCAGTGCCGTGATTGGTCACCAGTCCTGACAGTCTTCGCAGAATGATTTGTGTGGACTGAAGAGCTAATAGGAATATTCTTCCCGCAGCTCTTCACGCAAGATAGCATGATAACTAAAATTTGAAAAGAGTCATGTTGTTGGAACACTGGTATTATAGTTTTGAAGTGTAGGAACTGAATATTGAACCTACAGAAGTGAAAATTGAAGGCTAAATAATTAATTACGGCACATACACAATTTCATTTCTCTCACCATCCTCATTTTTTCTGCATCTCATAAATAGCTTTGCGTCCTTCTCGATTTCTTTCACATCACTTGAAATATGCACACATACATAAAGAAAAACATAAAGTAATTTTTCCTTTGTTTCAGTTTTTAAATATTTGTGTCATTGGAGCCCAAAACAGCACAGCATACACAGCATAGGTACAATGAATATTGTGATGTATGGTAAGAGCTGTTTGGTCGTTTATTTCTATGAAGTCTTTACCAAAAGCAATTATGAGGTTATTCTCTTCCTTATAATGATGCCATTGTATTACTTATCATTAATGAGATTGTATTTTACATATCATTATAGTGGTAGTGAACAATGGCACTGTTCCCTTTTTTAGCTGTTATTTAAAAAGAAACCAACAATCATGATTGCATATAAGTTTTGCAAACCTTGAAGTAGTTCTGTAAAATAGATTTGAAATTGCCATGTTTCCCTTTTAATTTGATACACTGTTAATGCTTTGAATGATTCATCTCCCATCAGTTAGCCTGGTGATCCTAAATGTATTCTTAATTATGTACTTATAAACAACAAATACAAAATTTGAAACTATTTTTATCAGCAAATTAATAACACAATATGGCCAACATGGTGATGATAAAGTTCACACAAAATGACGTGGGTTATTTAGTAGGCTATAAGATATTATGCAGAAGCAATTAAGAGCTGGCAATAGAAAGGGAATCCTCTGACTAAATCTTTACTTTTGCAAATAACCACATTTAATATTTTGTTTTGCAACTGATGCAGAAAATATTCAACAGTAGTATAATGATCATTCTAAGATTTCATTATTTTGATTAAAAATCATTTAATTTTTTGGAATTTAAAATATATTTGTATTTTATTCTTATAATTTTAATGTGAAATCATTAAAATGTCTTTTTTTTTAAATAATGAAAGACTTATTTTAGGAAAAAAGATGGAAAAGAAAGAGGATAGACAGCTACCATGAAGTAGTAAGGTTTCAGAAGTGAAAGTCTCTAAAATGTCCGTGTTTATACATTATTTTATTATTAACATTAACAGTTTTCATTATTTTATTATTAACATTAACCTATATTTTCAATCTATTTGTTCTGAGATCTTCTAGAATAATGATTCTGTGTTATAGAGGACATGAATAATAAATTTCTTAGAGCCTATAAACAATGACAATTACTGTTCAGGCAGATAACATAATCTTTTCCAGGGTAAATGATGTCTCATTATTCAGAAAGTAGAACAAGTAATGTATAACTTGAAATGGTTAATAATTAATATTTACTAATTTACTATTCAAATTAGGCATGTTTTAGGATAGCTGTTTATAACAAGTTATAAAAGAGAAAATGATACAGCTATGAATAATGTGTAAATATTTTTTATTTCAAAGAGAAAAAGAAAAAATAAAAGCAATATAGAGTTTCAAAACAGGACAATAAGAAATTAACAAATGATTAATATATTACATATTGCTGTCTTTAAAGTAGTTGCTCAGACTACAAGATATAGGCATGTAAAATTAATCACCCAATATGAGCACCAACAGATTCCCTTAATGAACTAAAAGACATTAATAATTTAATTATGTAAGGTATTATACACATAGGTATAGATAACAATAGATATATTGTTTGTTTGTTTTCTCTTCCTTCATTTCTCCTTTGTTTCAATCTAATTGCTCTTTCCTTGTGAACAGTTTCTTCCCCTTTCTCAATATCTGTTGGCTATCATCAAGAAATCAACTAATAAGCAATGCCGATAAGGCTGTAGGAGAAAGAAACTTGTCCATTGTTGGAAGAAGCAGAGACCTGTGCAACCACTCTGGAAATCAGTGTGGAGATTCCTCAGAAAACTCCAGGTAGAAATCCTGTTTCACCCAGCTATTCCTCTTCTGGGTACATTCCTGTAAGAATTGAACACATCATAACTGCAGCAATATATTTGCACCCATGTTTATAGCAGTACAATTTGTAATAACTAATTCTTGGAAACAATCCAAATGCCCATCGGTCAAAGAATGGATATAATGATTTGGTTTTTTATACAATGGAGTATGACTCAGCCATAAAGAAAGATAAACTTGAGATAATTCTAGGTAAACACAAGACTGTACTCTTAAATGAAATTATTGAGCATGTGTGTGAAAATATCATATTGTTTCTTTGGTATGAGAAACCAAAAGTATAAATAAAAACCAAAGTATATAATAGGAATCATGAAAAAAGAAGAAATTGCTAAAAAAAATAAAGAGTATTAGAGCAAGGGAAGGGAGAAAGAAAGGAAGAAAAATGAAAAAATTGATAAAGAAGGAAAAAATGGAAATAAATCTTTGTAAATAAAGATGGGAAGAGGTACTGAAGGGAGGGGAGAGGCAAAAACAGGAATCAGGGTATGTAATATACAGATACAAATTCCCTCTGGTGAATATGATCATTGTTATATCTAAATTGTACTAATGAGCAATAAAACAATGGAAAAAAGAATTTTTTTCTTCCAAAAATGTACTTCTCTTTTTCTTTAGCATAAGAATAACATTTCTTCAAGGCTTGAAATAAATCACTTTATGGAGTTCTTTGACAATCAAAAAATATAGAAACCACTACCTCTTAACATTCATTATAATATGTCTCATATTCATATAATTTCATCATTTCTTCAAAATCACTTTTAAAAGACACAACTTTTAATAAAAATTACCTGGTCAAATGTTGTAATCAAATTTAACTGAAGATACCCCTTCAGTGTATAAACTTATATTGTTATTTGAATATATATTTGGATTTTTAGTAAAGTGTGAAAAAGATATTGTCTAACTGTAAACATTTATTATGTTCTTTTTTTTTTCCTTTTCTCTCATCCTCCCCTAAGCTTCTATGGTGTAATTAGAGGTAAACCTATTTAAAGAAATTACATTTTCCAAAAATTACTGTTTTGTAAACATTTTTTCCTCAGTGGCTAAACATTAAGAACTAAAGTGGTGAGTGTGTATGTGTGTGTATGAGTGTGTTTACACCAGTTTGAAATCACATTCTACAATTGCTAAAATATAGTTTTTTTTTAAATACTCATGCTACACAGAAGTCATGTAATGGAAGACTATACTATAAACTTAAAAGTTAATTTTAGATGTTTCATTGTTTAAAAATTCCAGAATGGCCAGGGGTATAGTTCAGCAGCACAATGTCTTTCTGGAAGTGTGAGGTCATGAGTTTGATTCCCAGTACAGAGAAAAAAAATTCCAGGTATAGTTTTATGATCAAACCACTTTTTTTTCTCTCTTGACTAAATCTAATTATCAGAACTTCTAACCGATGGCTTCTCTTTTTTTAAAAGGGCATTTGTTAATGTAAAAATGAAAATTACAAATAGTCTAATCTTATAGGAAATCACTCCTTTGCATAGTTGTCTCTTTTTTAGGTGCAAGAAATAAATAATCATTTTCTTCAGGTGATAAATCTACATGCTTGGGAATGGTTAATTTCTTTTGACAACTAATTTGCTTTTGAATTATTGTCTTCCTTCCATATTAACCAGAAAAAGTAATTGTTACCATAAAGTGTACCTAAGCATTTTACATGACAGATTACTTTGACAATGTTAGGATTTTTGTTTCCTGAAATAATGATCTCAAGATCAATAATGCCCCTTGACTCTCACAGTAAGTAAGGTTCAGGTTCTTATTGGGCTGCATGTGTCTTTTTCTGGTCTCATATTTACATATCCTGTATCTTGTTTGATTGAATTGGGTTTATATAGAAAAGCCAATGTGAACTTGAGAACAAGAGCTTAGTGTGAGAGTCTGAGAGATATTTCATTATCCACTAACTGTGGCATCTGGTAGTGTCCCAAAGTGTGCAATTAGGTTTCCAGGTTTCATGCCAGAAAGAATAGGAATTCTAGTCAATTCAGATGCTTTTTGAAAGCAACTAACTGAATGCGATTGTCTACTTCATTTTCCTTTAAAAAAATTGATGTCTGCATTTTTGTTGATTTGTACAAGGTTATGTGAATATTTGAGTATTTTGGTGATATGCTCTGCTGTGATAGTTTAAATGTCAATTAAATCAATAAGTCATGACAGAGTTGTAAAATGAGAACCACTTTGGGGTCTAATTCTTCCATCAATATAAATTTTCAACCGACGTGAACATGAATAGGAATTACAGCCCTAAACCAAGAAATAGACTCCTATAGATTGCGCAGTGGCTAAGAAGTATTTATAATCAACATGTTTCATCTTTTGCCCAGGTAATTGATGCTTGATTACATGCTTGGAAATACTGAAACAAACAAAGAAAGTGCAGAGAAATGGTAATCATTAAAGAAAAGAACAATGTTGTTCATTCTAGTGGAGACTTTTATCGATAATGTACACTGGAGGGTACTAACTCTTTTTGAAGATTGCTGTAATAATATGATTCTGTCAACATGCCAAACTCCTTTCCAAAACAAGTTTACAAACCTGAAATTTTTATTTTTATGATAAAATTGAAGGTAGCATCTGTATTTTTAAAAATATAATCAGAATTGTGGTGACATCTGCCATGTTCTAAAACTGTACAAATTATTTCATTTGACTTTTGTGTTAAAAATTAGACTATGGGCCGAGGGTATAGCTCGTGGCACAGCACCTGCCTGGCAGATGTGAGGTCTTGAGTTCATTCCCTGGTACCAAAAAAAAAAAAAAAAGACTATGAATGTGAATGAAGTTAAAAAGACCATGTTTTTTAGAACACTGATTTGTGTCCAAATAGATTTGAATACTGTTTTCTGATTAATGTGGTCATTTACATTGTACTGGTTGTATATGGCAATTAAGCGTTCTCTACGGGTGCAATTAGACTGAAGAAGTTTCATCTGAAAAAATAAAACTGACAACTTAGTAAAAATGTGAACTAAACTGTACTGGAACTAAATCAAATATTTGGTGAATTTAATGCAGAAAAATGGAACCTATAATGTATAAGCGTATGCTAAGCATAGTGACCAGAAAAGAAAATATCAGAAACTGATCACTTTTAAATTTCTTTTCATTTTCATTTTTAAAGTCTGTACAAGTTGGTAGGTCGATACACCTACATAAGGCATGTTAATCCTTTTTATATCCTTTTCCTTCCTGTCTCCCTGCATTGGTCTCCCTCCCTTTTTCAAAAGTTATTTCTTCTTATTTTATTTTTTCTATTTTCATTTTGCTCTTTCTACATTTTTCAGGTTCCCCTTCTTGCTCTTTGTTGCCTTCCAATGTACTTACATCAAATGACACTCAATAACCTTCAGAATATTTTTCACCCATGTGTATGTTCCTGGGTTTCCTCATATTTATAAGTTCCTTAGAATTAAAACTTTCAAAAGACTGACTAGAAGGTCAATGTCATATGATGTCCTCAGGTTTGAATGACGTTGAGAGGAAGATCCATCAAGACACCCAGGCAGACACTGATTGTTCTAGAATTGATAGGACTGAGGTATCAGCTTTCTTGGACCATGAGTTCAGCACATAGCATGATAGGAAGACTAGGAAGCAGATTTTCAAAGATGGAAGGAATGAAAGAAAGATTGGTTACTCTAATTTTATACATAGTGAGACGTTCTTGTGAATTTGATTTTTGTTGGTGAACAAATGTCCTAGTCACATGGTTGGTTGAAGGAAACAATGAAAATATGATTTGTAGAAATAAAGGCAGGAAAAGTCAAACCTTTGGCGCTATACATAGGCCTGGAGGTACAGGAAAAGGTGGCTGATTTGTTTTAAACTCAAGACTTGTAGGAGAACCTGCAGCTCAAGGACACATCCAATTTCCCTGTCTTTCCTCTGGACCTCATTCTTACTGTATACAAAATGTCATACATTTCTCTTTTTCCCTATCCTGTGATTAGTTCCTGTGACTTTTGGTAGAGTCAGCAGATACTTCTATTTATTCTTAGCCCCTCCTTCTCTTTTGCTCAAAATAGAGCAAAGAGAATCTCATTTGTATACTTTGGATTTTTTTTCAGTTAAAAGATAAATGACAAATGTTTATACATTGACTCATAAATATCTACTTAATTTTATAGAAGTATAATTTCTGTAAATGGATTGCAATGCATTCATTTCAGTCTTTTATAAATATCTGTGATCATAAATATTGCAGCAAATATTAACTTTGTGCAATGCATTTTTATATCTTTGAAAGTGTTTTTTTCAGGAAGGAAACATTATTGGGTGGATTTTATTTTTAGAAGCTGACTAAATTCTCTCCTTAAGGACTGTAAAGTTTTGACCACTGTGTTTCTTTGAACAGTGGCTCACTTTCACCCTGTAGAGTGTACTTGTTTCCCTACTTTCATTTGGTTCAAACTTCCTCTGCAGAGCTTGTTTCTTTTCCTATCTTTCATAAATGTAAAACTTTGCTATCTTAAAAAAGAATTATAAAATTTATCTTTCATTATATGAGTGTCTATTTTGTAATAGTCTTTACCAGACTTCATATTGAAAAATTGTTTAAAAGTTTTGTCAAAATGATAAGTGAGATCTTTTATTCCAGTTCGGTTTAAATTTGCATTTCTGTATCCTCTTCCAGTAAGTAAAACAAAACATCTTTTGACATATTTAGAAGACATTCCTGTAGTTATTAAATCTCTATTTCTTTTCACTGGTCTGTTGGCCTACTTTTGACCTACTTCTGCATGTATGTAATTATTTTTATAAATGTTTTAATATGTTCTAGGGAACCATCCATTCCAAGAAACTATTGCATGTATATCATTTTTCACTTTTAGTTTTGACAGGTGTAGTTCCACTGACATTTTTACTGGGGTTGTACACACCTAGAAATAATTGATGCTTGTGTTGTCAGTCATTTTTCCTCAAACAGAAGATAGCTTTACATGTTATTCTAGTTGGTTTTTAGTTTACAGCATAGAGTTTGTTTTGCACATATACTTATTGCAAAGACACATTGAAATAGTTTGCCGTAACTTAATTTTGGGTTTTTAATAATTTTAGTTATTCATATTGAACTATCTTCATAATGAATTTGAAATTTTCTAAATTTGCTGTGCTTTGAAAAAATATATGATACTGTGGCGGCTTTAGAAGTTAGAATTCATTAATGAACGTGTTTGCACACAGAATTGTGCTAAACTGTGAAGAATCTCTTATTCACGCTGAAACCACAGTTAGCTGTCCCAGGAGTATACAGGCAGGGTGGCAGCACCTGCTTAGGGCTGGCAGGAAAGAATTCCTACCTCTACTCCTATTCCCCTCTCCTTCTCCTTGTCGTTGCTCACATCGCACACTCTCTACATGTGCCTGTCTCTGCACAAGCTTCTCATTTTTAAAAAGGCCATTGACTCCCCCCCCATAGTTTAATTTTAATTTAGTTAACCCTGTAAAGGCTAAAATATCCAAATACGATAATTTTTGAGGCACTAAAAGTTAGTACTCCAATGGATCTTACAGAGGGAAGGGCAAAATTTAACTAATCTGTAAATGTCATGTCATATATATATATATATATATATATATATATATATATGTATATTTTACATGGAAGGGGAGGAGTGATATTTTCTAGATCAATATCTTATAGATTGCCAATGTGTGAAAAAGATTAACTTCAGGAAATTACTTCATACTAAGCAGCCTAAAGCAGAAAAAAAAAAGTACTGGGAGAAAAGAGCTGAGGTTAGTATTTTAAAAAAGTCTTCTACCAGTCTGAACAAATAAACGAAGTGTGTTATTAGCTCTACTCAGACAGATCCTGTTCACAAATGGATTAATAATGTAAGAGCATCAGTGAGCCTATTGATTCTGCTGGTCTAAATCGCAAAGATTTAAATAAATATCTCTAAATCCTCTACCATAAAATCAGGCCCATTCTCCAGGGATTTTTTTTTTTTTTTTTTTGCCTTTCGCCACTTCATGTTGGAAAGTGAAATCACACAGAGAATTTCATTATATCAGAATGTTGTTGAAGTCTGCATATGAAACAATATTAATGATTCTCATTATTCAGGCATCCTCTGTGGTAGTGGGGTCAGTTCTTGAGCTGAATGAAGTTCTTTACAGAACATTTCCTCTTCTCCAATTAAATATGGATGAAAAAGATTTTGACCTCTCCTCATTTCAATGCCAAATGACTTAAATTCCTGGATATGAAGTTTATCCAGATGTATTTTCCCAATGGCTTCCAACCATATATCTCATTAATAATCTATTTATGAAGAGCTAAAATAACCATCTTCACACACCATTTGCTGAATTAAGTATAATTCATGTTTTTGTAATGATCTATATGTTTCAGGGTCACACCGGAAAAAGAGATGACATGCTCAAGTGAGGTTATTCCTCAGGTGAGGTTACCAGTTCCTGTCCAGTCTCTGCCCATCTGACCAGAAGACGAGGCATAAACTAGAATTTTACTGAACTAAGGAGTATCTGTTGTCACTCTGGTAATTGAAAATGTTAAACTATTAATAAATGTGTGGTCAAGGCTAATCATATCAGCAGAGGATGGGAAAGGGACCATAGTGTCAAGGAGATAGCAAACTCAGGAGCCACTACCCTCTCTTGAACAATAGGATCTGTTCGAGAAAGGTAGGGTTTAAATTTTTTGAGAAAAGTGTCAGTGGGAGAGAAGTTCATTTCCTGCTAGCCTGGCAGGGAAAAAGCAGAAATAGCCCAGTATTTCTCCTCTTCTACATTCCAATCTTTGGCTTATCCATCTCATTGCTAAAGCTTAACTGAAACCCAAATAAGGACATCATTATGTAGAACAGGCAGGTAGTTCTCAGCTTACAAGGGAGGGCAGAAAAGAAAGTGTCATAGGAGAAGAAATGGAAAATGCTCATAAAGTGTTGAGGTTCCTCAGCTTTTGGTTGGGTTACATTCCAATATACTCATCATGTTGAAAATGTTGTACATTGAAAGTATGTTTAGTACATCTAAGGTGACCACCATACCTTAGCAACAAAGGAAACTGTAGAGTATGCACTGCTTCTTCTTGGGATAACACAGGTGACTGAGAGTTTCTGCTAATTAGTGGGAGAAGGTGCCACTGCCCAGTATCATGGGAGAGTTTTGTGCTTTGTGGCACTAGCCTGAAGGAGGATCACACTTCAGAAATATGAAGCACTATTGAATATTCTTGACTTTCATCCCATTATAAAAGCTCTTAAAATAAACCATTACAAGTCAGACACTTTCTGCATTGTATCATTTTTTAAACACATTTCTTGCTATATGATATTTTCTTCTCAAATATTAAGCCAGAAGGATAAACACATTCTCTAGGAAAGAAAGAAAAACAGATAAATGGAGATAAAGTAACTTGCCTGTAGTCACAGAGTTCTTAAATGTGTTAGATAAGACTGTAAGCAAATCTGTCACAAGGTTTACCCTGAATGATCAAACTCTTTCTCAAATTCCCTCTGGTAGCATATATAATCTGTATAAATATGTGCATACATATATACTCAGAATATATTATGTGTGTCATTAACAGTACAATCTCTAGTAATGTGTACTATTGTAGAATTAAGATTTCCCTACATGTTTGACTTTGGAATATAGAATATGCAAAATATTCTGATACATATACTCTTTATAAAATAATCCTAAATACTGTCAAATAATGATATTGCTGTGAGATCAATGAAAAATAGAAACTGAAATTCTATGTTTACTTTTTATAAATTCATCTTTAAATTTTAGAAAGCAGATGACCCATAAGTGGTCATGTGTATGTGGTACTTAAGGTCCTCCCTTAAAATGTTTCCCAATTTTTCATGCTCAAAGCAGGTTGAGATCTTTTTTTTCGGTTAAAAAAATAACAAAGGCAATGAATCAGGGATTGACCAGTACAGTAAATGACTTACTGATAATCCTGATCTTGTGTTTTCTTCTCTGTCATCTAACATTTCAGATAGCCTGGTTCTGTGACTGACATTTTGTGTTTTACAATTTTAATGAAATTCTCACACACAATGAAAGATGATATGAAAGCAATTTTCCATTATACTTACTGAACTTATACTAAATTCTCTCAAAGGAAAATAGCACTATTTTATTTTTGTTTTATTTAAAATACAGTATATTCAAATCTCAGGGTTTTAGAACAAACATTCCCACTTCACATACATGCATTGTTCTGCCATCATTCTGCAAGCTCCAATGAAGTACAAATATAAAAATTCTTTGAGTAACAAAAGTTTCATAATGAAAAAAGACTAGAGTTACTAAAGCAAGCAAAATAGGTTTTAATCCTTGTAGAAATAAAATACGAGATGAAACACGCACGAAGATAAAGCTAAAAATGCACAATTTGAAAAATACCCTTTCCAATATAAATCTGTAGTGTCTAGTTTCAGATTTGATAATCAATATGTTACATGCATGGAATCAAAATCAGACAATCCAACATAGGGTGAAGGCACAGGATACAAGCCTCTTGTAATACATATTTTCCTTAAAGCAACCAACAGAGTTAAAACAAATGGATGTTTTTTCTTGTGTTTCAAAGTTTTGTTGATTTTCCCCCTGCCCCAAGGCTTTTCCTAATATGACTCTCCATAGTTACAGCAGCTCTCAGGCCCACAGGAGCTTAGTTCTGTTTTTGTAATGTCAGAGGGCAGAAGGGAGTTACAAATGTTAAAATGAACTTTGAATTAATGAATCAGATTTGGAGGTGTTACAGGACATTCATAATTTTTAACATGTACAGAGTTTCCATTGTCCAAAGCTCTTAGCCTAAAACTCATTATCTGAACCTGTTTTTTTTTTTTGTGCCTGATCTACTTTTCCACAGGCATTTACTAAAAATGGAGTTATAACTGTGCATTATGACTCTGTCTCTTTGAGTTTCATATGTATCTTGCATTCTTAAGGAGTGTTTTCTTAAGGAATAAAGTCAAATGTTTGACACATAATCATCATTAAGATAAGATTTCTATTTTTTAGTCTCACTGAACGAATATAATTCTAGCCTGGATAATTACAAACTGGCCATCAGAGCTGTCTTCCTTGCATTTACACCGACATACACTTTGCAATTTTTTTCATTTTCTGAAGTTATGTATTATGATTTGTGTAAAGGTGGCCTCCCAAGGCCTCATCCAATCATGAGAGCAGGCTTCTAAAGTTTGTGACTAACTCATAGTCCAATGCTGGGATTATGGGTATGAGTGCTACATCCAAGTGGGTGTGGTCTGCATACAATATAAGGTACAGAGTCTTCTCTCCTGCTCTCCTCCCTTTTTGTTCTTGAAATTTTGCTGTCTTCTGGCTCCATGCACTGTTGCCCTCTGCCCTGTGCCACTCTGCCTTGGACCCAGCAGATTATCGACTGAAACTTCCACCAACTGTGAGCTAAGTACACTTTTCCTTCCCTAATTTTGGGCATAGAGTATTTTGTCTCAGCAACAAGAGAAAAGTAACCCAGACACTATGTGTACCCTGAGTCACTGTCCCTCTCTATTCTGTCATTTTCCCTCAAAAATAACCTGTTTCCTCTGCTTATCCCTTCCCCTTATGGTCAGTATTTGCTAAGTAAAATCTGTTTTTAGATCTAATTTCTAGTTTTATTTTAGACTATGTACACACTGGTATCTATGCACACATAGGCGTATCTGTCTATCCATTCATAAGTGCCTCTATCTTCCAGCTCCTGGCTTGAAAAGGCTTTTAAGGGATAACAGTCCACGACCAATTACCAACGGCAGCACCCAGAGTTTACTTTCTCAACATGATTCTGCAATAAAAGAAACACGTTTCCTTGGATAAATGATTAGCTACAGGATTAGACAAGAACAAGCAAGAAAGGCTGGTGCCAGAAAGTGATGGATATATTCATTATGCATCATAGACAAGTACTAATAAAGACTTTTTTTTAAAGGTAGGGAGAACTCAAGGCATGATGAGTCACATCAGATTGAAGTGAGCACTGATATAAATTGATAAGGATTGAATGGAGCAGAAAAATCCTGAATTCAAACTACTGTGCCATAGAAGTATAGAAATTACTGTAGATAGAACAATAATAGAGATTAAAAAGTATGTGAGCTTTCATATATTAACAATTGCTTCAGGATGCAACTTACACTAGATGTCAAATTACTGAGTGAAATATGACAAGAAGTAAAACACATAATGTTAAGATATCTCTACATGTGTTACTAATTAATAATGGAAGGATTAGAGTTGCTTTATGTTTGTGTCTGTCTTCTCTGAATTGGTTACAGACTCAAGGCACATTTGTGATTTGCTTTTGTTTTTTCCAATACTAAAAATTGAAGCTAAGACCATAACACTCAGCTATGTCCCCAGCTCTCTTTGCATTTTTTTAAAAATTTAAACTGGTTTCCCTAAGTGGTTGAATTTTTAAGACTATGATTGAATTTGGATGTCCCTTGCCCTTAGGCCCCCAGAGTGCTGGGATTTATAATGTATACCACCAGACCCAATTTATTTTTGTTTATCTTTAAAAATATACTCTCCACTCTGTTTTTGCACAAAATAAAAAAGAATATTATTCTAAATCTCCAATCAATTACCAAAACCAGAATATTAATCTAAATAACTATCTAATCTATATATAGAATTCATGACTTATCAATTGTACCACTGGTATAATTTCTCTAGTTTAGGGCTTAACTTAGGATAAACATCACATTTAGTGCCCAAGTCTCTTTACTTATTTGTATTCAGGATTTTTTGTTGTTTTTTTCTTGTTTTAAATGAGTTTTTTGAAGAAAAAGTTGATTGATGACTTTATAGAAATCTCTTCAATTGGACTTGTCAAGAGCTACTTTGTAACTGTATTTTGCTGATATATTTTGGTCAAGGACACTATAGAAAAGTTTATGTCTTAATGTTTCATATAAATCCAGAAAAGGTACTTTTACTCAATTTATCTTATTACTGATATGGTTCAGATTACATGATGTTGGATGTGTATCATTCTCAGGTATAAATTGCATTATTTCACTTTCAATGTACTGTCATCATGTGTAGTGATCTTTCGAAATTATATAAATAATTTTATTTATTTATATAATAAGGTTTTGAACTACTTGAACACCTAGGCTCCAATAATTTTTAAGATATTTATTTATCTTAAAAAAGACAGCATAACTAAATCTATAGCCACAGTGAAGCATGGTGAATTAACCACAAATGATACCTACAACTCAGTATGAATGACTTCAAGATAGCTCCAGCACATGATTACAAAGCCAAACCATTCTGCAGCTATTTAATAACTTGACTGGGGTCATGCTAGAATTTCAGCAAAATTGCCTAGACCAAATCCAGAAGTACAGAAACCAACCTATGTGATACACAATCCATGAGAATAAAAATCTTAATGACTAACTACTTATACACAAAGAGTTAAGTAAAGTCAATAATGAATGGTTTAAAAAAATTATTTCATGGGAAAAAGTAAAAGAAAATTTCATAACAATAAAAGTGTAACAATGGTTCAAAATCTAAATGTTAAAACAATGATTTTTTTAAGAAGCAGATATATGATTTTTTTCCATTTTACAAAAAAGTCTATGAACTTTATTAAAGACTTTTTGAAGAATCTTATTCTGGGAGGAAATGATAACTAGTAAAATCTTGCTTCCATTTTGGAGAGAAGGGGAGATAGATGATAAATGATAGATAGATAGATAGATAGATAGATAGATAGACAGATAGATAGATAGAGTCTACATGGGCCTTCTTCATGATATAGTGTTGCATTTCCTATACACTAATTAACAGAATGAGGTAACCAATGTCCAAGGTGCCTCATGCAGAATGTGAGATGTCTTGCAAGAGTCTTGCCTAAATGTTCTCCATTATCATTTATATGCAGAAACACAAGCCAGACGACTCCTTAGCCTTATTTGCCTCCTGTTACTAGCACTATGCTAAAAAAAGAAGATAAAAAATAAGCATTAATTAAATGAATAAATATTTTAATACTGTTATCACTTACAATTACTACATATTTCTTCCATTTATGTAATACACCATTTTAATAAGGTATTTTCTTTTTAACATCCTTTCCCACTAGATGTCTGTGTAGATAAGATGACTTAGGCTAATATTTACAAATAAATTTAAAAGCCTAAGTGATCATTCTTCTTTACATGTTTGCTTTTTCACTTAGCACAAAATCTGTACATCTTTACGGGTTAAAATATGATGTTTCCTTATATGTAAACATTATGCGATGTTCCAATCAAAGAACGCGTATCTATCTCCTCAGATATAATTTCCCTATGATGGAAAACTTCAAAATGCTTTCCGTTCGCTTTCACAATCCGTAGCACACTGGCACTACCTATATTTACCCTGCCGTGCGCAGCGGGACACAAGAACTCGTTCGCCTCCGGGTGTAGCGGCGACCACCGCGACCTCTGCTGCCTGGACTCCTGCGCCTGCAGTAACCAGCGCTCTGTGCTAAAGTCCCACGAGGGCGAATCCTTTAGGTTCCACGTAGAATGTAACCGTGTGTCTGAGACTCTGTCTGCATTACTGCATTTCACAGAATGACCTATGTTGTAGCAAATGACGCAATGTCATCTTTTGTGCAGCCGAGTATTTCACATGCATGCTGCATTTCCTTTATCCTTTAATCAGTTGAGGATATATACATTGCTCCCATGTATGAGTTTTTGTGAATACTACTGCAAGAAATACAGGAGTGTGGCTCGCTGTCCGCTACACTGACTTCAGGATTCTCGAGATGTGTAACCAGCACAGGAATTAGTGGATCCTACGGTACTGTTTTCTATAATGATTCTACCACTTTAAAGTCTATGAATGTTCAGGGGTCCCTTTTATCCAAGTCTGGGCCAGTCCACATTATCTTTGAGTCTGTATTTCACCAGTGAGTTTTAAATTGGTCCTTTTGTGCCAGAAATGATTTGAATTATTGGTGAACAAATTGGAGAAAATAAGTTTAAAGAAAACAGAAGTATAAAAATAGGAATCCTGACTGAAAATTTGGGCATGAATATCACTTAACGTATGATTAAACTCTACAGAGATTTTAGAATGACATGTTGGTAATATTATTTGAACCTAATCACTCTTAAACGTATTCCCTCACTAAAATTACCTGATAGAGATTTTAGAAAATGGGATGATATGGATCCCAGCTCAGAGTTTCTGAGATTAGACTAAGATATTCTTGGTGTCTTTTCTTCCTTATTTTTTTGTAATACTTTAGATTCTTATGAAGGCAACCTGAGTGGCAAAGTACTACATTTAGTAATGAGATTTTATACAAAGAAACTAAAATTAAAGATATTTTTATAACAATGTCTGTTTTTTATTTTGAGTCATTAAATGTTTAGAGAAATTCTAAAGCACTATTGTAGAAATAAGAAGTTACAACGCAGGGAATAAATTATGATGACTCATGTGAGAGATGCTTAGAAATAAATTATGATGACTCATGTGAGAGATGCTTAGTTTTTGAAGCACTAGACTAATGATAGAAACATTAAAATGGAAAATGAAAATGTGGTGAAGGTTTGGAGAGGTTGGTTTTCCAACTCAGTACTAGAGTATATCATGCAAACCTTTATTTTTCTTAAGGTAATGCGTGTGTGTTTCTGTGTGACATTACCTATCATTATGGGTCACACCATCATCTGAAAATAGACTGCTACTGAAATGTCAATATCTAATCAAAAGATTTGCCATGTAATTTTAAGAATCTTTGTACCTTTAAACTTTAAATACAAAACTATATCTCACAAGCATATCTCAAGTAGATATCAAAATTTTCCTTAACTGAGTATCTCTTTGGCTTAAGCATGATAATTATTACTAGCAGGTCATTTTATATGAAAAGCAGTTTTGATTTGATGTGAATTTTCATATCTACTGTAACATTTTTATCCATTGCATTTCAATATTTAATATACATGTTTATTTAATCATTTGTTTTGGCATGTTGTCAGATCTGAAAACTGAACTGGCAGTAATATTCAAACTGGAGAAAGGTGAATATTAAAAATTAATATTATTTTCATCTGTTTGCAATCATGAAGAAATATATATTTCCTTTAGATTAATAACATCATTGCAGGAATTTTATATTGAACTGGATAAAAATCATGCAAAGTTAAACATCCATAAAGATCTAGGTCATTTGAAAGAAAAAATAGAAAAAGTGGGAAATGCTTGCATTAATTGATTGTCTATTGAATCACACATATGGTGAGCTTCTTCTGCTATGTTTATAATAGAAGAAATGAACTCTGCTTGAAACTTAGACACTTGGACAAATAAATATCTTCTTTTCCTACCACTAAAGCAGTCTTACAAAGATATTTTTTGACAAAAAGATAGGGAGCAATTAGAATAATTTGAATTAAATCATCCTATTGATTTTTCTACAGCATTTCTCTAGAGAGTCTATCTATTTAACACAGAAGGGCAATTTTCTCATCTATTTTCTTAATGCTGGAGATAATAAGATGTGTTTGGAAGGTTATGGTTTCAACCTTACATGTTTCTAGTATCACTACATAATCACTTAAATAAAATTAAAACTCTTGTATATGTTTGTAAATATTTTTATTTCTGTATTTTTAAAATGCATGAAGTTTTTTAGTTGATAGAATTTTTGGCATGTATGTTTATATATAAGTATATATATATATTCACTGTTACAATATATAACATATATATATATATATATATATATATACATGTTTGTCATTACAATATATAAATATTTAATCTGAAAACCTTATTATAACATTACATTTTGCTTTTGGATGTGATTTGTACTTCTTCTCCTCTTTAGATATTTTATAAATAGTTAAATGAGGATCCTTTTTATCCTTATGACCAAGTCATTAAAAATTCATTTACTATTAAAAGATCAAAAGCCCTGAGCAAAATTACGATGTGATCAAGGCCAGTTAGCAGTAGTTATGTTCGTTATTATGTAGTATTTTTCAACTGTTAATTCTTTTTTTCAGTTCTCTAAAACTTATGCAACTTAAACTGCAAAAGCATCTTACTAAAATACTGATTTGGGGCAAATGTATTATCGGGAAAAGCCGGAGTACTGTTTCTCAAAGAGAATAACCACATGGGTAACCACGGCTTCAAATGGTTGATTCAGAAAACACTCCCTGTCTGTCCCACAGCAAATACTCCAAGATCATAAAGAAATTGTCCAATTTTTTTTTTTAAAAAGACATGTAGTTAGATCAATAGGTATAGGGAAAAAGAAGGTGCTTTAACATAAGTGTAGCTCATAATAGAGGAAAAGCTGTGTAGAATCTACACACAATAGAAGGCAGGCGACATGATGAAGAAGCAAAGTGACAAAGGACAATGAAAGGCTTCTGAGAACAACACAAAATGATAGCAGTAAAAGCAGGAGCTCTCTAGGGAGAGCCAAGAGACCGCGCGCTTTAGTGTTGTGGTACCAACTCCCGGGCAACTGAGTCTAAGACGCTTACTGAGATTTCTTCATTATGGGAAGCAACAAAGAGAAGTCACTTATAAAAACAGAGACCTTAGTCTATCTGTGGATAACTTTTGTGAGTGTGATGATTTGAATAACATAAATACTGTGACTTGGATAGCTTTGAGAAGCAATGGTGAGTGAATGGCATTCGTTGCACATTAGATTTGTGTGTTTCCCCTTTTTTAATGTACTGATATCGTCCTGTGTATTCAGTATGCTCTGGTTACTGGAAAAACTGACTCAAGGGAGGAGAGGTTTATTTTGGTTCACGCTTGTTCATATATGGGTCCATTGTCAGCTCACTCCACTGCTTTTGGGCAGGCAGCAAGGCAGACACAACATAGAAGAATCAAAAACTGCTCACTTCATGGTGGCCAGGAAACAGAGACAAAAGGCAGTGAGCCAGAGAGCAGAGGGCCAGAGACAAGACGTCCTCTCTGAAGGCATGGTCCCAATGACACCCCTCCTGGGAGCCCTGTCAGCCAAGTCCTCATGAGCACAGCACTCAGCCTGAGTCTCGGAACACTGCTGCCTTGGGAACCCAACTGTCCAAACAAGAGTCTCCGATGAATGGCTCACGTTTGACTGTAAAAAGTGCAAATGTGGTTAGGGCTACAATGTCTACTAGAGACATAACTTCTCTCCGGTTATTTAATATCCTTTTCCTCCACAATAGTGTTCATTCTGCTTTGTTTGAAATTATCAGAACTGTAGCTTTATTTTGATGAATGGTATCACCTTGTATCCTTCATCCATTCCTTTGTTTTTAAACTGTTTGTCTATACATTTAAAAGTGAGTTTCTTGTGTATGGATACCATTTGATGTATTACCCAGAACTCTCCACAGAAGCAGAAATAAGAATACACACACACACACACACACACATGAAGCTCTCTCAAAATATTGAGCTCTCTCTCAATAAATTGGCATAGTACCTGCATGTAACCTGCATATATCTTTCTGTGTAGTTTACCCATCTGTGGATTATTCCTAATATTCATAAAATTATCATATATGCTAGTTGGTATACTGTAATGCTTAAGGAATAATGACAGAAAACTGTACATACAAGTAAGTACAGAAGCAACTTTTTCTAAAATTTTTTGAATCGTAATTGGTAGAATCTGTGATGTGAAATTCATACATATATATGTGTGTCTGTAACTATGTCATAGACATATGTACATAATACAATCATATGATGAGATTAACTTTGAGAACCAGACCATGCAGTTCTGGTCACCAAGAGGTGCACGTTAGAAGACCAGAAATACAGTATTATCATTTAACCCAAGTCTGAAGGCCTGAATACCTGGAACAACATGTCTAAGGGCAGGAGGTGTTGAATGACCCAGTCCAAACATAGACACCCAATGTGCCCCTCTTTGGCTACTATGTTCCATGTAATATGCATCACAGCCACTCGATTTAAACTCTGCAAATTTAACAGCTAGCCTCTGTCATCGTCTACTGGGAGGCTGCAGCCTTATGGCATGGTCCACAGTTATTTGCCTACATAAGAACCTTGTGCTATTGAGTCCTTTGCCTGAATCAGCCTTGTGCCAATTTTTATGATTAGGTTTTTGTAACCTTTGAATAATTGAAATACTGTTTCACTCAAAGGTATCTTTATTCAGTTACCTGTAATATGTATCTACTTTATTATTTATCACAATTTTATTTTTTTGTGCAGCAATAAAACACTGGAAATTAATTGAACTACATACGACAAGATTCACACACACACATACACACTCTAGATTTCTCACAGGCCCATAATCCACACTTGCTAGTGTTCATGATCTAATGCATTTCTCCCCTTCATTAAATATTGGGAGGACCTCTGAATCAATTAAAAATATAAAATGAAATGGAAGGAATGATGTGTCTGAAGCAGTCTTAAATCTTAAGATATCTTAACTTTGTTTTGCACATTGGCATCACTAAATTCCCACATATATATTAATCTACTCTGTTAAAAAGACAGTGTGGGAAGGCAGTATGGAGAAGAAGAAGCCCTAATATTATTTAGGGAGAGAGAATCTATTGTTCTCACCTGCCAGATCATCAGCTGGAGGGATGTACCCAAAGTATTAAAGTTGTAAGTGAGCAATCTAAGACATAAAATCCTACAAACTGAGTTTTGTCTCCCTCAAATTCATGCTTTGTTGACCTAATCGTGAGTGTGGCAGTATATAAAGAAAGGGTCTTTAGAGGAAATTAGGTTTAAATGAAATCATACCAGGGGTGTCCTAACTCAATAAGACACTAATCATATAAAGAGAAGTAAATAGATCTCTTTCTGGCTTTGGAGGATCACACCAGAAAATGGCTGTGGCAGGTGACAGCGTCTATTGTAACCTAGAAAGAGTGCTCTACCAGACTCTGGTCATGCTGATATTCTGATAGATTTCCAACCTCTACACCATTGAGAAAATAAATTACCGCTGCTTGAACTACTTCACGTACAGCATTTCCTCAGGAGAGCATGAGCTGACTGCTATACCAGCTATTGGAGGTCCTGAAGTTGATTGCTGTAACCCCGGCTTATGTTACATGATGCAGAAGGCACATTGAGCTGTATCCTGTCATCTCACAGACTTGTCCAATTGATAATAGAGTTATAATTCTTAAAAGACAGTGAGTTTGGGAGAACTTCATTAAATAGCATTGGGTAGCTAAAACACTTCATCTGTAAAATTTTCTAGCTCATTTCTTTACACTGGTACAATCCTTGCCACTTATTATGCACTCAAAAGCTATTATATAAAAAAAAGGAATGGAGGAGAAGTGTACACTTGCATTCAAGATGATCAAAAATGTACAGTGCGTATGTCAAATCTTTTGGTAAATGAAAATATTCATACAGTCTGCAGCTTACTTGCAATGCACATTAAGGTAGGGGTATTCTCACTAAAAGTATTTCTGCTTCAGTGACCATTTAAATACTGTAATGTTTGTTTACAATTCAGATTTCTAAGCTTAAACTTTTCCAGAATTTGATTTCCTTATCGAGTCTCTGTGACAACTGTGCACGGCAGTTTGAGGTTCCCTGCTCTTTTATCTGTTAATGCATAGGTGTCTGTATCCATATCTAAACATGCATGCTTACAAATTTTCCTAAGCACAGAAACACACCAAAAAATAAAAAATAAAAATAAACAGAACCATATCTAGTTGTCCAATAAAAGTACACATGATTGTGTCTCAGTACTATAGTTATTACAGTTGAATCATTTGTTGGCCCAGATAAATATCTCTTAACTTCATTGAAAAACACCTGCAAAATCATTCTTCAGCATTAATTAGTTAAACAATGAGATGCTTCTATCAGAGGAATTGCTTTAGGCTTATCAAAAAGAAACCATTGTTTCTATACTAAAGCTACAGAAAGAGAAAATAGCATTCAACTGATAGCTTTTTATTTTGTACTTTAAAATCTGTTCATATTAATGTTAATTCATGTGGCTGGGCATGTTTTTCAGTCATCACATTTTCTAGAAAGTATTAATTTTGTATCTAAATATGTATTTGTGTATAAAATTATGTAAATAATTACTGTTTTTAAGCTATTCTAAATATTTTACTGGTATAATACATTGATAATTGTATTGCGTCATGGGCTACTGATACCATAAATTGTTTGCAATTGAGTATCAGTAGCTTTCAATATATTTTCCTTACAATGTGACATCTGTCTGTATCTGTGCAAAATCTCGACCAAAACTGAAGAACAGACTGGATGCTGATATTTCATAGTCTATTTCCTTGTTCCCTGCTATCCATTCTTTATCACACTCTTTGTTTTTACTTTGCCTGCTAAGCATAATGATAACAGCAAGAATAAAAATGAGCAAAATGGACTTGAGGTGGAGAGACGGAGGTGGGTGATTAAAAACAGAAACAGTTGTATTAGATACATGTATCCAGGCCCCAAGGTGAATGTATACTTTATGTACTGTAAGCATGTAGTAATTAAATGCAGTAAGAAATATAGATAGACTCCAGGGATACTTCTAAGGACCTACACTGGACAGCTCCTCCCATACCCCAAAATAGTAATGGGGCTGACAGTGCCCATGGTTGGAAGATTGCAAAACTGGTGGACTAAATAAAGCTTTTAAAAACATGTTGTTCAGTGGCCACTAACAAGGACCCAATTCTCTGAAATTTCACCCCAATTTCCTACTCTAACAAAGCATTCACTGTTAAATTTTATTAATGATTATGCATTCTCCCAAATTTACTTACTGAAATTCTACTCCCTCCCCTATTTACCTTTACTTGTCTCCTACAAAATTATAAGTAGAAACATGTCTTATTCTACTTGTTCAAACATAATGAAACTCTTTTTTTCTTTTAAATTTTATTTTAAAAAGAATAAAACAAAAGAGGACAGATCTAAGCAGATCAGAACAGAACAATGTAGGCAACACAGCACTTCACGAAAAGACAACTTGATATTAACAGTAGCTACCATAATGTCTCTTTCTTTGAAATAGTTGAGCATAGCTTCACACACAATAATATCAAACATAACAAAATAGAATAAAAGCATTCAAGAGAATGAAAGTATTATAGGGAAATCTGAACCAAGTAACAGAAAATGAACAATGACTACTATAATATCTCATTTTCCATAAAAATTTGTTTATGCTATCACACATATTAAACTCCAACAAGACACAACATGATAGAACCAATGGTAATAGAAGAACAAAAGATGATATTAAATCAGCAATGGCTGCCATAATGTCTTGTTTTCTTCAAAATAGCTGTTCATACCATCACACATAATAAAACCAAACAAAACAGAATAAAACCATTCCAACTAATGAATGAAAACATTATAAGGCTTCAAAGCAATGTAATGGGGAACCATGATTAACATAAAATCTTGCCATTTCTTACACTAGGGTGACTATGTGGTAATTATACATGTGAGTTTGGTTTATTTCACTTATGAGTGTGGCCTCAAGTTGCATCCATTTATTTATAAGTACTTCCATGTGATCACTTTTTATAGCCAAGTAGTACTCTATTGTATAAAAAAAGCACAATTTTTATCCATTCCTCAGTTGATGGGCACTTAGGCGGGTTTCCAAGATCTGGCTATTACAAATTGTGCTGCTATAAACATGGGTGCACATATATCACTGTGGTATGATGTTTTCAGTTCTTCTGGGAATATGCCTAGGAGTGGAATAGCTAAGTCAAATGGGACTTCCAATCCCAGCTTTTTGAGGAATCTCCAGGCTGACCTCCACAGTGGTTGCACCAGTCTACACTCCCACCAACAGTGCAGAAGAGTTCCTCTTTCCCCACAGCCTCTCCAGCATTTATTGTTGGTAGTTTTGTTGATCCTGGCCATTCTTTCTGGAGTGAGATGGTATCTCAGTGTGGTTTTAATTTGCATTTCTCTAAGGACCCATGATGATGAACATTTTTTCATGTATTTATTTGCCATTTGTATTTCTTCATCTGAGAACTGTGTGTTCAAATCGGATGCCCATTTTTGGATTGGGTCTTTGAATTTTGGGAGTCTGATTTTTTTAAATCTTTATAAGTTCTAGACAGAAGTCCTTTGTCTGAGGGACAGTTCATTAAGATTTTTTTTCCCAGTTTGTAGGTTTTCTTTTCACTGTGCTGTAGATTTCTTTTGACATGCAAAAACTCTTTAATAAGACATGATTACAGGTACTGATTCTGGGAAGTATTTCCCATGCAGTTTGGTTCTTGTTCATGAATTCTCTACCTACCCCTATGTCTTCAAGATTTTTACCTTATTTGTATTGCAACAGATTTAGTGTTTCTGTTTTAATATTCAGATCTTTGATCCATTTGGATTTTAGTTTAGTGCATGGTGACAGGCATGGGTCTAGTTTTAGTATTCAGCATATGGATAGCCAGTTTTTCCATCACCATTTATTAAAGAGACTGTCATCCTTCCAGTGAACATGTTTGGCCCCTTTATCAAAGATAAGGTGGTTGAGTGTGTTTATAGTTGCAGTTGTATCTTCTAATCTATTCCATTGATCTTCAAATCTATTTTTATTCCAGTACCATGTTGATTTTATTATAGTAGCTTTGTAGTATAACTTCAAGTCAGGGATTGTGATGCCTCCTGCCTTGGCTTTGCTGCTTAGAATTGCATTTGCTATTCTACGTCTCTTCTGGTTCCAGATGAATTTGAGAAGTGATTTCTCTAGATCTATGAGGTATGTTAGTGGTATTTTCATTGGGATTGCATTGAATCTGTATTACAATTTTGAGAGAATGGCCATTTTCACAAGATTTATTCTTCCTATCCTTGAACAAGGGATGTCTTTCCATTTCCTGAGGTCTTCTTCGATTTCTTTTTCAGGGTATTATAATTTTCCCTGTATAGCTCTTTTACTTCTTTCATTAGATTAATTCCTACGTATTTCATTTTTTTGGATGCTAGTGTGAAGGGTGTGGCTTCTCTTATTTCTCTCTCGGTGATTTTTGAGTATTGACTTTGTATCCAGCTACATTGCTAAATTTTTTTATTGTATCTATGAGTCTTTCATTGGAATTTTGGGGGTCTTCTATGTAGAGTATCATGTCATCTGCAAATAATGATAATTTAACTTCCTCTTTTCCTATCTTTACTCCTTTTATTTCTCTCTCTTGTCTAATTGCTCTGGCTAGAATTTCCATTACTATGCTGAATAAGAACAGTGATAAGGGACATCCTTGTCTTGTGCCTTATTTTAAGGTAAAGGCTTTCAGTTTTTGGTCATTTAATATGATGCTGGCTGTTGGTTTGTCATAGATGGTCTTTATCATACTGAGGTAAAGACCATCTATTCCAATTCTCTGTAAGGTTCTTATCATGAATGGGTGTTGATCTTATCAAAAGCTTTTTCTGCATCTAGAAATGATCATGTGATTCTTACTTTTTGCTCTATTGATATGGTGGATTACATTTATTGATTTACATATGGTGAACCATCCCTGCATGCCTGGGATGAATCCCACTTGGTTGTGGTGTATAATCTTCTTGATGATTTGCTGCATCCTGTTTGCCAATATTTTATTGAGAATTTTTGCATCTATGTTCATTATTGAGATTGGTCTGTAGTTCTCTTTTATTAGTTGGGTCTTTCTCAGGTTTTGGTACTAGAGTGATACTTGCTTTCAGGAATGACTTAGGAAGAATTGCTTCCTTTTCGATTGCATTGAAGAGTTTGAGGAGTGTCGGCATTAAGTCTTCTTTGTATTTCTTGTAGAATTCCACAGTGAATCTGTCTGGGCCTGTACTCTTCTTTGTTGGCAAGGACTTAATTACATTTTCAATTTCATTAATAGAAATTAGGTTATTCAGCAGTTTTACCTCTTCTTGACCCAGCTTTTGTAGTTTATATGTTTCTAGGAATCTGTCCATTTCTTCTGTGTTATTGAACCTATGAGAGTAGAGGTTTTTGAAATAGGTGTTCATGATCTTTTGAATTTCCATGGGATCTACAGTTGTTTCCCTATTTTTAGTCCTTATTGCATGAATTTGAGACTTTTCTTTCCTTTTTTTAAATACAGTTGACTAGGGGCTTATCAATTTTATTTATTCTTTCAAAGAACCAACTCTTTGATTCATGGATTCTTTGTATTGTTTTCTTAGTCTCTATTGAATTAATTTCTGCTCTGGTCTTTATAATTTCCTCCCTTCTTTTGGCTTTGGGCTTGGCTTGATCTTCTTTTTCTAGATGTTTGAGGTGTAGTATCAGGTTTTTTTTTGTGTTCATTCTGTTTTCCTAATGTGGGAACTCAGTGCAATAAATTTTCCTCTGAGGACCACTTTCATTGCATCCCACAGATTGCAATAATTTGTATTTGTATTTTCCTTTGCTTGTAGATATTGTTTAATTTCTTCTTTAATTTTGTCTGTGACCCACTGATTGCTCAAGAGTGTATTATTCAATTTCCATGTGTTTGTGGGGTTTTTGCAGTTTCTTTTATCATTAATTTCTAGTTTTGTGGTGCTATGATATGATCTGATAACATGCATGGGATAATTTCAATTCTTTTGCATTTGCTTAAATATGTCCTATGGGCTAGTATATGGCTTATTTTAGAGAATTTCCCATGTATTGCTGAGAAGAATATATATTCTGATGTTGGATGGAATACCCTGTATACGTCTATCAAGTCCATTTGTTCACAGGTGTGATTCAGTTCTGTTATTTCTTTGCTGATTTTCTGTCTAGTTGATCTGTCCCTTTGTGTCAATGGTGTGTCAAGCTCTCCTGCTGTAATTGTGTTATTGCTTATTTCATCTTTCATTTCTGTTAATACTTGTATAGCTGGGTGCTCTGAAATTTGGTGCATATATATTTAAGATTGTTATCTCTTTCTCTTGCAGTTTTCCCCTAACTAGTATGTAGTGGCCTTCTTTATCTCTTTGTATCATTCTTGGTTTGAAGTTCACATTGTCTGCAAACAGAATAACTACCCCCACTTTTTTGTGTTCTTGTTACATGAAGTATTTTTTCCATCCTTTGACATTCAGTCTATGGGTTTCATTTTGGGTTAGATTGGTTCCCTATAGACAGCATATGTGTGGATGTTGTTTCTTGATCCATTCTGCCAATCTGTTTCTTTTAATTAGTGAATTTATGCCATTTACATTAATGGTTGTAACTGTTATATAGTTGTTTATTGTTGACATGTTACCTTTCTGCTGTTGTATCTTTATCTTTCCATTCTGTTTAATTGTCTGCCTTGCTTAGTGATATTTTTCCTATGTATATCCAGAATGTCTTCCATTATTCTTTGAAAAATTGGTTTGGTGGTCACAAAGTTCTTCAGCTGTTCTTTGCCATGGAAGTATCTTATATCTCCATCCATTCTGAAGGACAGTTTTGCAGGGTACATAATTCTGGGTTGGAAGCTCTTTGCCTTAAGGATCTGAAATACTTCACTCCATGCTATTCTTGACTTCATTGTTTGTGTTGAGAAATCTGCTGTGATTCTGATAGTTTTTCCTTTATAGGTGATCTGTCTTTTCTCTCTAATAGCTTTAAATATTCTGTTCTTATGTTGGATCTCTGGGATGGTGATTATTATATGTCTATGGTGTAGTTTTATTTTGGTTATGGCTATTTGGAGTTCTATATGCTTCACTAATTTATATGTCAGTTTCCCTTCTCATGTTTGGGAAATTTTCAGCTATTACTTCTGTAAATAGCCTCATGATATCATTTGTGTTGTCCCCTTCTTTTTCATTTATCCCTATTAATCTTATATTGCTTTTCTTTGCATCATCTTGCAGCTGTTGAATCATTATTTACTGATTCCTTTTTATCTTTAAAAGATCTGTCCTTTCCTGTTCACCTAGCTGCAATCTTATCTTTGAGGTCTGAAATTCTACCTTCATTGAGGCAGTTTTGGCAACTTTCAGTAGAATTTTTGATTTCCTATATATCTCTTTGGATCAGCTTCATGCATTCTGTTTGTTTCTTATACTGTTAATTCAGCAATTCTATCTTTTTGCTTTGTTCCTCTAATTTTTTAACTGCATATTCTTTAGATGTGTTCAGTATTTCTCTCACAACTTTTATCATTTCTTCTTTTACCCAGGAGATTATTTCTGATTTGAGTTCTTTTATAGCTTCCTGGCCTTTCTTCTTTATTTCAGTTGATATCATTTCAGGCATTTCAGGTGTATGGCTTATATTTTCTTCTATGGACATGGCTCCTAGGCTTTTTGGGATGGGCTGGAGGGTTGAGATTGCATTTTGGTCTTTCATTTTGTCATTTTCCTATATTTCTGTGTTTCTAGCAATGTTCCAAAGCTTTCCCCAGGCGTGTTGGAAATCACCTCCTACACCTTCAGCTTCTGGGACTGAATGAAGGTCACTGATCATGGCCCATTCAGGCCCACAAGATCTCCCAAGCCAAGTCCAGTGTTTTAGAAAGCTGGGCAGGCACTCAAAAGCTGGGAGCCATGGTCCCAAAGTCTCCCCTGGCCAGCGACAGTGCGCTGGAACTCAGCTCATGCAGCCTTGTCTCCCCAGATTATAAGAAGATCGCTGAGCATGGCCCAGTCATGCCCGCAAAACCTCCTGAGCCTAGTCCAGTGTTCTAGGGAGCTAGGTGGGCACTTACATGCTGGGAGTGATGGTTTTAGTCTCCCTGGGTCAGTGCTGGTGGGCTGGAACTCACCTTGTGTGGCCTTGGCTCCCCCGACTCCATAATGAAAATCTTAAATAAATACATATGTGGAGGGATGGAGATAATGTAACTTCTAAAAAACAAGAACATGACAGTATGAAATATTCACATACCTAAATTTATTCTGTAAAAGAAAAAAAAACAGAATTAGGTAAAATAATAAGAGTGTTATAATCAGCATTATTGTAAAAATGTACTTAATAGTTTGTGATACTGCATTCTCTTACATGGGAAAAATTCTTGTAAATACTCATGGATTGTTTTGCAATTAATTTAAGTTCATTTTATGTTATGGCTTTCTATCTTTTTAAAATTTAATGAGGTAGACAAAATTGATGGATTTCCTTTTATTGTTAGTTTCCAAAACATTTTAAATTACGGTTTGAAGTACTGATTTTCTTCCATATTAATTAAATTTAGAGAAACAATTTAAAAGATATAATTTTTCTAAATTAAAATGAATGCAAGAATGAGATTTTGTGCACATAAATTGCAAAACAAGGCTTTCTCTGATTAACTGTAACTTTATACAAGACCTAACATTTAAAACATTTAAACCATGTATCATATAAAATAAAAAGTCTAATATTATTAAAATACATGAATGTGTCTTCAGTAATAATCTCATTCTTCCATTGTCAATGGAAGCTTCTGAGTATACACAATAGGTCCTTACAGTGGAGTACTGATGGAATACTTCTTAGACTTATTGAATGCATTCTTACTTAGCTCCTTCTTTTGAAATGTGCTTTCTTTTTCAGACAGTCTCACAATGTATAGTCACAATGTATAGATTGGCCTTTTTCACTATTTAACTCAGACTGATCTCAATCCATGACCTGCTGCCTCAGTTTCCCAAGTGTTGGAATTAAAGATTATCACCACCTTACCTGGAAAAATATACATTTAAAAATTTAAATTATTACCAAATTATTCATAAATTATAAACTATTTTTTAAATGTTTTATATTTTGTTATATATATAAATATACTTGTTAGTGGAATAACTATATATATATATGCTAATATATATATATATATTAGTAGACTATAGACAGTATATAATAGAATTGTATATATACTATATAGTAGAAATTATAAATATATGTAAAAAAATTAAGTGTTCATCAGTTTATAATAATTAACAAATATAGCTTTAATACACGTGTTACATTTATTTTTATTTATTTATTTTTGGTATGGGAGATTGAACTCAAGACTGCACACTTGCAAGATGTGCTTATGCTGCTGAGCTAAATCCCTGCCATGTGTTACATTGATAAACATATGAGCTTATCTAGATATATCATTGGATATATTATTATGATTTTCCAAAATATTTTATGCAGTGTCTATTATTTACCTCCTAATAAACATCGCAAAAGAATATCATAGAAGAAAAATCAAGCTCTGATTTAAAATATCTTTCCATCTGTGAATGTCTCTAATTGGAAAATACTTAATAATGAACCAAAAAAAGGTGATAGGTATCGCTATTTAATACTTGAAGATATTTTACCTTTAGATATCTTCAACTAAGCTAATACATGTATTACATGAACTGCAGATGAATGGATCATCAAAATTTCAAATCTACAAAAATTAAATATGCAATTTGTACAGACATTAGTATTTTTAAATCACTTAAAGTTTGCTACATTCTTTTACACAAGCCAATCAGGAATGTTTAAAAATAAAACATGCTCACTATAAAATTGATAGTAATAACGATAATGAGGGTGATGATGGAAGAATGCAAAGCTTGCAGATCAACTCATGTGCCTCTGAGGATGACCACAGATGCCCTGGAACTTAGAAAATCTTGTATAAAATTACATTGGGAAGTAAATCTTTATAAAACTTATGTATGTAAAAGATTGCTCATTTCCCAAAATGGTGTGAACTATTAAATCAGTTTATAAAAATAAAGCTAAAAGAATAGAATTCAGGAAAGCACTTTCATATCAATATGAGAGTTTGAATTTGAGGACTTATGATATTTTATTTTAGAGTTTTTATTGGTAATATTACTGTTAATTTGAAAATAATTTAGATTATTTGAATCAAAAACTAAACATTTAATAGGCTGTAAAGAGACGGTAATTATTTTTTTCCTACTGTGCTCAGAATAAAGATAAATAGAATCTATTGTCATTCCTGCCTTTAAGAGGCTTTTGACTTGCTGATCAAAGCCAATGTGAAAATTAGCAGAGGGAATACGAATATTCTGACCCATATGAGAAACATGATGTGCTCTTAGTTTGTATACTTCTACCAACAATGAGAAACAAGTTTCAAGGTCGAATACAGCACTGTGTCTATCCACTTGTACTCTACTGTCACTATTTGAGTGATGATCACAGAGGTGAAGAACCTCATCTATGGAAACTTGCATATGGGCTAAAAGGCAGATTCCCTGGCCTCTTAAGCCAGCAATACAGCTGATTTCCATATTTCTTCTTGGTCTGTGGATTTGAAAAGATACAGAAGCAGAGGTCACTGGCCTCTAATTCTTACAGTGGCATCTTCTGCATACAGGGCATATCTTCTCTTTGGACCACTTCTTTTTCTTCTTGCCATATCTTTCTTTTTTATCTTTAAATACAAGTTAAACTTTAGCCTTTATGAACTGTCCTATACAATTTTTTTAATGGAACATCAATGGAAAAACACTGCTAATAATCTCACTGTCTGACACCAATTTTGGTGAAGCCAGCCAGGAGGTAAGGGCAGAGCCAAGCAGAGCCAGGCAGAGCCAGGCAGAGGCAGGGAGCTTTACTTTTCTGTGTGGCACTGGGCATTGGGCATTGAACTTAGGACTTTTGCTCTTTACTTCTTTTCAGAAAGTGTCTTGTTAAATTGCTAAATTGCCCAGGCTTTGCTCAAACTTGGATCCTTTAGCTTCAGCCTCCCAGAATGGTGGAATTACAGGTGTTTACAACACCTGCAGCAAAACCCTTAATTTTAGCATCACAAAATCTCTAGTTAACATTACACAGAATTCTATAATATATAATATGTATGTTTTTATGTGAGTTACACTAATTTTAAATTAAAATATGAAAAAGGAAGCAGTATTAGTTCTTTTCTGCCAAGAAAAAAAGCTAAGAATATGAATATGGGAAAGGGACATATATTTATTTGAAAAAATTGTCTCATGATTTTGGGACTGACATATCAAACATTTGCAGGACAGGATGTCAGAATGAAGGCTCAAAGAAGAGTTGATGTAGAAGGCTCGGGTCCAAGAGCCATCTGGAGACAGAGCCCCTTATTCCTAGGGCACCTCAGTTTTTTCCCTAAGGCCCTCAGCTCACTGGATGATACTTATTTGCAATATGTAGAGTTATATGTTTTATTCAGTGTCTACTGACATACATGTCAATCATATATAAAATGTTCATTCATAGTTATACTTAGACTAATAGTTTACCAAAGAAATGGTATGCTGGCCAAATTAGCACATAAAATTAAATGTCACAAAGCTACAACCCATTTCCTCAGAGAAGGGAAGGGCCTGATTGCTGCTGTAGTATTTTCTATCATTTAATTAGTTGATTACTAAGGAAGACAGGTTACCTTGCTACAAGTAGCAGCTTTGCAGTTAGAAGCTAGTTTCCTGTTAGGACTTCAGAATGTTTAACTTCTACAGTTCTGATTTTCTGCAATTTAAAACGTGCTAATAAAGTCTATTGTCTAGGATAATGAAAAATAACAATACATAGTGTAAGGGGAAGGAGCTTTTAGAAATGCCCGTGGCAATTAATAACTACAGCTGTTATGTTTCAAAAACATATTTTTAATAACAAAACCATTATTAAGCTTCAAAAGCCCTGTCTTCTGGAGGCTAAAAGAAATTATTTTTGTTTAATTTACTTTTATGAATCCACTTCCAATCCATTGTGGTTATTTTAACTTTCGTATGCTGAGTATTGGGGTCTAAAATTTTAATAAGTCTGGCAGATATTTAGAGACAGATTTTATATATCAGTTCATAAATCTCTGCAGTTTTCAGTTTATATCTAATAAGTATTTTTTTTTACTGTCTTCAAGTTATATCTAGTATGCTTCTATTATGGGAAAATGTGTGTGTGTGTGTGTGTGTGTGTGTGTGTTGTTTGGATGGGTGTCTTTGCTCAATACTAAAAGTCTTTAAAATAAGTTAAAATATGCTGCAAATTTTAAGGTTTCTTTGCTTGAATGTATGAATCAAAGTAAAGTTTCTTTAATCTCTTTTTTGCCCTGCATCCAAAATTAACCTAACAAAACCTGGAAGCATGCAGGCTTTCAGCACAGAGAGACGCCTCGTATAGCTGTGACACTAAAGGGATGTTGCTTTCTTTCTGTCTTTGCTTGACAGGAGGTGCGAAGTCTCATCAATTAGAGGACAACAAAATAAAATCAAAGTCTAAATGCCAATGCTGTCAAAGTGAAAGGGAGCTGAGTTCTTTCAGTCTGTTTGTATCATACCTCTACCCCTACATTGTTACACTTAGTTGAATCTCCTGTTGGAATATTTTCACAAAGCATATTGCTGTTTGCTGATTAGTTTGTATTGCTCCATGTTTATGGAACATAACTCTTGCATTCAAGGTGAGGAACTGGTACCTGTACATATCATATCTTAATTCTTTTAATTTCCTGTTCCTTACCCTTATTCCTCCTTACTCTGATTTTAGATCTCTTTCTCATTTTTGCATGTTTACCTCCCTGATTCAAATAACTCTTTGTTTCGTTTCTTAAATTCTTATACTTCAGGATCCTAATAAAGCAGAAAATATGCAATATTTCAGTTAAGTGTCTATTTCGCTTAACAATATTATCTCATTTTCCTACAAATGACTCAAAATTATCTTTATTAATGGCAGATAGTATTCCTTTGTGTATAAATACACTTTCTTTATTCATCTAAGGTGGAGATCTAAGGTTTAGTTATTATGAGTTTCTAAGGTTTTTAAGGTTTAATTATTATGAGTTTTGCTGTTGTAAATATAGGTAGTCATGAATCATTGTGATATGGTGTCTTTAAATACTTAGGGAAGATATCTACAAGAGGAATATCTGGGTTGAATGGAATTTTTGTTACCAGCTTTTTGAGGAATTGCCATACTGCTATCCGTAGTGATTGTAGTACTTTACATTCCCATCCATAGTATGGAAGTCTTAATTTCCCCCTGTAGCCTAATCAGACTGTGTTATTATTTGATTTCTTGATAAAAGCCTTTCTTTCTGGAGTAAAATGTAATTTTAATGTTTTCAATTGGATTTCTCTAATGGCAAGAAATACTGATTTTTTTCATATATCTATGGGCCATTTGTATTTTTTCTGAAAATATTTATTTCATTTGCCAATTTTTTGTTGATTGTTTTATTTTAGGAAGACATAATTTTTTGAGCTCTTTAAGTATTTTAGATGCTAGTCTTCTGTCAGAGAAATAACTAGCTGGCAAATTTTTTCCTATCTTTTTGTAATTTGTTTCTTCACTCTGTTGGTTGTTTCTTTTGCTGTGCAGAAGCTTTTTGATTTGATAGAATCCCACTGTTTTCTTCAAGTCATTCCTTGTGCAGCTGTGGCTCTGTTCAAGATGTCTCTACTTATGTCTTTGTCTTCAGGTAATTTACCTATTTTATCTTGCAGAGGATTAAGTGTTTCTACTTTAAAGTTTTTTTTTTTTAATCCATTTTGATTTTACTTTAGTGCATCGCTAGAGATACATCTAGATTCAGTGTTCTGTATGCATGGAACCAGTTTTCTCAGCACCATTTACTGAAGAGCCTACCTCCCCTCCAGCATGTTTTTAGTCATACTGTCAAAGAACAGACGCCTGAATATGCCTGAGGCTATTTCTGCATCCTCTCTTCAGTATCATGCTGTTTTTATAATTATAGCTTTGTGGTAGACTTTGAAATTTGGGGATGTGATGCTTCCTCCTGTGCTCTCTGGCTGAGCCTTGCTTTTGCTACTGATTATCTTCTGATTACTTATAAATTTTAGGATAGTTTCTTTCTTGTTATGTGAAGAATGTCATTGATATTTTGTTTGGGATTCCATTAAATATATCTATCAATTTTAGTAGTTTTGGCTGTGTTGACAATATTTTTTCTGCCTATCCAGAACCTGAGAACATTTTTCCACCCTCTGATGTCCTCTTAGGCTGCCTTTTTTCAGATTATTGTAGTTCTTGTTACAAAACCCTTTTCTTCTTGGTTATGTTAAAGTCTAAGAATTTAATTTTTACTTAAATGCATTATGAGTGGTATTATTTTGTTAAATTTTTCTAGATGGGTTTGTTGTTATTATTGTGCAGACATGCTATTAATATTTCTGTGCTGATTCTGTATTCTGCTGCAATGCTGAACTTGGTTATTTGTCCTTGAAATCTTTTGGTAGGTTTTAAGAATATTAAATTAATTAATATTTATCAAGCACTAAAAAGAACTCATGGCACCTAAGTACTTTAACAGACTGTGTTTATAGTCGATTTTAAAGATGAGAGTCACCAATACCTTTAGTGTACCTACAGTCATGCAGTACCAATAACCGACTTGAATGTAGTTTCCTCTGTGTTTGTGTATGTGCTGCTAACCAAACAAGTGGACTTTCTACCTCATTTTTGAACTTCATTAAAAATGGGAATAACTCAGTGATATTGAATACAACATAAATACGCAGTTTCATTTTGAAATAAAATAGCCTGTACATTGTTGCTAACAACTTTGCATCACTAATTTGTGTTGACTTAGAATAGAAATTTTTTTAAAAATGAAGCTGTAGCTATATGTGTTGTGTTTAAGATAGGAAGTATGTAACTAAAGTTTGAAATAAAAGTCTTACTCACTGAAGATTTGTGCAGAATCTAGCCTTTCCCTTAGGAGACACCTAAATATTTCTTTCATAATGTGTCTAAATACCTGTTCTATAAGTGGAGCATAATATCCATTAGAAGTTAAACATAAAATCAATGAGGGTACCTTATGCATATGAAATCTATGCAATTGAATATTTTATATCATAATACTGTTTGGTGTATAGAATGAATAAAACTCACAAAAAGCAAATTCAACTCTATGAATTCTTACAGAAAACTGATTTTGCTCATGAGGCTGGTACACAATAGTAGACACACTGGAATCAAAGAGACATGCAGAGAGTCCAAGGAAAGCATGTGATAAATACTGAACAAAAATATGACAAAATTCCCTGTAATTACAGGGAATTACATTTCTCCCTGTGTCTCCATGATTTACTCACAAAAGATAAAATGTTTATTCTTTTTAAAAGGAATAAATTAAAAATTAAATTAAAAATATACAAAAACTAAAAATAAAGCAACACTATTACAGACACAAAAACAAAACAGAAATGCACTCTACATTGATTCACTTTTATACTGACATTTCTTTAGCATTCTTAGATTACTTTATATAGATTTCAATGCATGTTTATTTATGCACATGTACACATTTTATATTGGTGCTATTTATGTTTCTTGATATCACATTCTTGAAGTTATTAGATAAATGTTCAGGAGCAAATAATGCTGAATATTAATGAACTTGAAGGATAATTTCGAGTAATTGCAAGACAAAAGCTATTGTAATTATTTTGGTTTTGGTCTTCAATGGGAAATTTAGTGTAGGTATAAAGATATGTGTAAATTTCAGGAAAAAATATATTTGATTCATAGAGCAACAAAATTATACTACACTGTTTTTTGTCCCCAATTACATATCACAATAAAATTTAAATAAATTTAAATAATTTAAAATAACATTTTTCTATAAAAATAGTTAATAAGTTTATTTACTTATTACCAAAGTAATAAAGTATGTCAATAATTATAAATTTAGTAAGATCTTTCATAAATTGAGACTATAATCTGTGCACTAATCTGAACTTGTCAATTCAACTACTTGTTCAGAGTACAAAGAACTACATAAATTATGGATAGCTTATATTGCTTTATTCAGGTCACAGGTACTATACTTCGATGATTTAATAAATAGTTGTTTTTTTTTTTTTTTTTTTTTTTGGTACCGGGGATCAAACTCATGACCATGTGCTTGCAAAGCAGGAGCTTATGCTGCTGAGCTAAATCCCCAGCCCCTAAAAAGTAGTTTTTTAGAAAAAATAGCTTCAAAATTTTAATCCTTTTTCCTTACTTTTTGGATTTTGTTGTGATACACGAGTTCAGGACTGCGGTGTAAATTGGCATTGCCACAGAGCGAAACACTAACCTTGACCTACTTATAATGAAATGTGCTGTCACTCAGGCTAAAGGAGTCATTAAAGTTTGACAGCTTTGCCTCCTGTCAGCTTTTCCCAAGTCCCTATGGAACAAAATGTCTACCAGAATTATGATTTTGTTTCACTATTTTTCCTTTGGAATGGCATCCTAATTAATTAAAAGTAACCTGTTGCATTTCACTTGTGGCCATCTACAAGCTAAAGGTCAACCCTGAAGGAATTTCTTATTGACAAGGCAGCTTTGCTTTTTATGGATACATCTTCATATCAAAAGTGGCTGGGAAAATATATTGTTAAAAAAGACAAAAAATCAAGCAGTTCATTCTAAACCCTGAACTTTGGCTTAATATTTTTTTATTAACTTGTAGTTTTCTGGCCAATAATCTTTTATATCTGAAAGGAAAAGCAAATGCAGATAAAAGTTCTAAGGAAATGTAATTACGTTTATAACACAAAGTCTAAAATTATATGCATTCATAATGATAATCAAAATATAATGCTGCAAAGTACAATGCACGATATTGAATCTAATTTTAAAGAGCTATTTAAATATATAAATAAGGTCTGTATGTCAAAGAAGAAAGTATGAAATGAATTTTAAAAAGAGCAATTTGGGTAAATTTACCATTATTAAGATCAAAGAAACATGAAGGAGGTCACAATGAATGTCTGGGAATCATAAGCTAAGCAGCAATTTTCATCCATTAGCTATTCTCATATTTTTAAACATAAAAGAACTAGAGAGAAAAACAAAGGGTGGTTTGAATTAATTCCATTTAGAACTTTAAAATGCTTTTTTCTAGTCAGATTTCAAATTTAACATAATACATTCTGTGATTGGCCTGTGAATATAACTGTATACTATTAATAATAAAAAGGGAAAGACTATAAAAATTTAAAAATGTTTTATTTCTAACAAAAAGCTGTGTAAAAGATAACATATTAATGATTTCTAAATAAGAGCAATCCACCATTGAAATCATCACATTAATTAAGGAACGCATTTAATAAGCAAGTTATATTAAATAACACTATGCCTGATGGAAGATGACAGTATCACTAAAAATTATTTTAGATGTAGAATTAATAAAAGCAAGCATTTTTAATGACAAAAGAAATGTCCAGTCTTTTGAGAATCTGATTCCCATTCTTCATGAAATTTTAAAATATTATGAGATTTTTTTCATAGATAATTAAGTTCTTTGAATTGTATCAATTTTGTTTTGTTTGTTCATCTATTTGCTTGTTCTTTTGAGACAGGGTTCCTCCATGTAGTTCAGGGTGGCCTTGAATTCACTATGGAGTCCAGGTTGGTCTCAAATTTGAGGCAATCCTTGTACCCCAGCCTCCAAGTGCTGGAATCACAGGCATACATCACAAAGCCCAGTTTGAGTTGTGCTTTTCTAATAGCCAAACAATTTTGACTGTTCTCATAATCCAGGCTATTTGTTGATACTCATTAAATTTTTGTATTAGCCAAATATACATTAAATGAAATCTGTGCTAACTAAATACCCTTCAAATGCCCTTTGTAAATGATTTCTCAGTTGGACATCCTGTGCTGCCCCAGGAAGACAGGAAAGACCTGGTCAAGATTTGGATTCATAAAAACTGGTAGCATAAGTGATTTATAAAAGCAACCCTGATTACTCGGTATATCTTTATGTGATAGTGAAGGATTGAAAGAAAAACGGTTAAGAGGATACTATAGGAATTCAGGAGGAAAGCTATAGACACCTTACACTCCCTCATAGATTGCAAGGATATTCTGCAAGAAAAGGAAGGGTTCACAGATTTGGGGGGGAAAAAAGAACACCCTAACTATGCTCTATGTATGTTATTTTCAAACATTGTGTATTTTAAGAATTATATATCTTTTATCAAATAGTGGCATACCTAACTATGTGCTAATTAAACATTAGTTGCTGTTGTAATGTAAAAAAACAATATTACTTAATTTGTACATGACAGTTGGAATTAACTTGAAAAAAATCTGTGATGCTTTGAGTTTCAAAGATTAGCTTTTTACAAAGAAAACAGAAAACTATAGTTGGAGAGAGGTATATATTTCTAACACAGGTAAGACCACTTTTAAAACATGGAATAGTTTTTAATGTTTGAAGTGGCATTGTAGTGAGATAATTGTTATTTAGAGTATAAGAAGTGAGTAATAGTCTAGGACTCCAGAAGAAGGCTTACGTGTTACCCTGCTAAAGACCTCACCTCCCACATTAAGAATTTGCACTTTGGATGCACTGTTTGTGTTTTAGCCGATGGAGACCCTCCAGTGGCCCAGAGCAATTAAATTACCAAACTTGCTTAAGAAATATAACACTTCAGACAGTGTGAAAATTGAATGTATGTATAAACAGATGCATATCAAGAGAGTAGCTAGCAAGTTAAAACTAGGAAGTGATACGAAAGGGCAAGCAGAGGGAGAGGGTTAAAATGGGATTAAACAGAAAATATGCTTACAGGGTATCAAATTACATAGAGGATGAGGACTCATATATTGATAATCTCACTATGCTATACACTTAAAATATTATTTTAGTGTGTTAGTGTGCTTTGTCATTGACAAATATCCAGCACCTACAAGAGAAGAGCGATTTAAAGTTTGAAAGTTTCAGTTCATGGCTGACTGGCTACAAAGCATAACCATCATGCTGGCATGATAGTGCAAAACTACTCAGTTCATAGCAGCAGATAAGCAAAACAGAGGAACCCAGGAGGCAAAACTTCCAGAGGGGCGGAGGCTGGGGGCCAGATATAGTAGCCGATCATGCATACATGAGTCCCCTGGATGCACCCTGAAATGTGCTTTTCTGATACCCATGGTAACTCTGAAGATGTAAATGTAATAATCCAGTGTAGCTGTCACAAACATTTTTAGTGAAAATAACATCATAAAATGAAATTAAAGTTTGAAAATAGCAGCTGATATCAGCATTATGTTAGCTATCTCTGGAATAGTATATTACTTCTTAGGAATTGTCTTGGTTACTTTTCTATCATTGCTGGGACTAAATAGCCAACACCCCAAATGAAGGAAGGAAACGTTTGTTTAACTTACAGTTCGTGGAGGTTCTGTCTATAATCAGCTGGCTCCAAGGCAGGGTGGCATGGCACAGAGGCAACACTTCAAGGCAGCAGCCCGCAAAAGCAGCCAGAACAAAAGCCAGGGAGAACAAACTTCTTCTCCTCCCTTATATTGTATGCAGGCCACCCCTTCCCTGCCCACTCCAGGGCTGGTTTAGACTCACAGAATCTCCCTGTTCCCCTCTTACACAGGATAAGGATATTTACAAAATAAGAACCCTGGCTCCCTACTGAGTCTCCTGGTTAAATTTCTAAACTCCTCATGTTGACACAGTGTACAAACCATAACAGGAATTAATAAATACTCCAAGACAAAAAGTGATGGATTAAGCCAGTCATGGTAGTGCCTGTCTGTAATCCCAGCACTTGGGAGGCTGAAGCAGGAGGATTATTGTGAGTTCAAAGTCAGCCTGTACTACATAGTGAGACCTTGTGTCAAAAAAAAAAAAAAAAAAAAGAAAAAAAGAAAAAGAGGAAAAAAAGATAATTTATGTTATGTAACACCTCTCTAGATTAAGTATGATGTTAAACTGGCAAAATAGTATATTACATGAAAAACTTGTAATGAATATTAAGGTGAATCGTTAAATGCCAATTGAAAACTTTATGAAACAATCTATAGAAAATATAACAGACATATCTTTGAAATACAGATCTCTCCCCTGCACAAACTTTTAAAACTATCATTGTGACAGATAAAAATTTTAAAGTGAAACAAATATTTATTAATTATTTCTGAGACAAGGTCCCACTATGTAGCTGAAGCTGTCCTTCAGCTTGTTGTGGAAGTTCAGGATGTCCTCGAACTTTCAGTCATGTTACCTCCTCTGCCTCCCATGTAGAGAGCTTACCAGTGTGTGGGTATTACTCAATTGTTATTTAGTCATATTTTGTGTAAATACTATTATTTAATGTTATAATACTTCAATAAATGACTTGAGCTACAATATATGAATGTTTAAAGTTGCTTATAAAAACTCCAAAAGTCTGTATAAATCAACTACAGCACTTATAGTCCAGTCAAGCTAATAAAAAAAAATCTGTATTTTCTGTCCATTAAACTTGGTATAAATTGAATTTACATGCTATATACATTTACTTAAATAATTTGGTATTACTTAAATCACTTTTTAAAAGACTAGTACTCTAGACTTTTATCTTAAACAGAGATTATTTTAAAAGACTAGTACTCTAGACTTTTATCTTAAACAGAGATTATTTTAATTATCTCTTCTGGTTTCTGTCAAATAATTTTTTTATTGGTTATGTTAATTGTTATCCAGTTACTATAAACACGAAGATTGTATGTATTTTTGGGTTAGATGTTATATTTTGATGATATGAATGATTATATGATACTTAAGTAAAGTTAAACATATATACATCCTCGAGTGTCATTTCTATATGATTTAAACACTAAAACGCTACCTCCTAGCTTTCCAAAATATATAATATAACATAATATAATATAATATAATATAATATAATATAATTATCTATAGACATTTCACTTTGTAATAACACACTGGAACACCTCATTCCTATATCTTAGCTTCAAGAAGATAACAGTAGAGATATCAAAATTACTAGCTACCTTTTCCCTATGGACTTTATATATTGACATGATTTTATGAGTCACAGATCAAATACATAGATAGTTATTTAAATTAACTCATCGAAATACTCAAAATTAACACTTTCTTATTTGTTCTACTTTTCCATCTAAATATCCTAACTAGACCAAAAAATTAAAAATTTGTCACTTTGTAACTCACTTTACTAGTGAGTGATAGAAAATGAAGCAAGGTTAATAGTTAATGCAATCTTTATAACTTATTGCCAGTCTAAATTTTATTCAGCATATTCTGAATTATCAAGCATTGGATTTTTATCAGTTGAGTTTCTGGTCACTTGGGAGGTAGTGGGAAACCTATCAGGTATGCCCCCACTTCACTGGAAATTTTTTCCTATTGAGCTGAGAAAAGAATCCTGAGCTACATTCTAATCTTCAGCAGAGTGTTTAAATACTTAGTTGTGCTTATGTTTTTATGTTTCCCATTGTTCTATACTACAATAATGCACTGACATTTCCAACTTCTGTAGGATTGGATCTGGGCTGGTCAATTTCTAGTATGTCAAGGTGATCGGGGTGTGTGTAACAGTTGAAATACGGAACGCACAACTGTTTTTGATAGATTAGCTCACAAGTGAAATGTGCACAAAGCATATCTGTAAATCCTGTTTTGCATTCTTTTAGATGAAGACAAGCTTGGATAAATTTAATTTCCTAATAAATTCAATATTTCTAGGTCAACTCAACCTGCATCTTTAGTACATTTGATTGATAAAATGGTTCATTTACCCAAAATTAAATATATTTTCTTCTGGTGAAAATATGATTGAAAATATAAATGATCAAGGAGTAGATAATTAAATCAGCTAGGATGTCTTATCAAATGGGCCATAAAAATTGTTGTATGGCGCTCATTCAATTGGAAAAACCATTGAAAACGAGTCCTTTTTCATGCTGTTAAAGGCTCTCTGTTCATGAGGGCTGCCTAGAATGTGCTCAGCTTCTGCAGCTGTGGGTTTCTTCCCTCTTAGGAGGAACTCTTTTCAGTTCTCCTTCAAGTTCTAGAGGTGGCTTGCTATGGTAAAACTACATCTCCACTACTTCCTGAAAGGCTTATCTGTGGAAAGTTTCCCAACCTCCCTGAAGATTTAATTTCTTCATCATTAATGATATAAATATACTTACTCCCTCAATTATTTCCATAATAGAATTAATCCTAAACCCTCACAGTAGAGTTCAGATACTTACGTTGAGTAAGAGTTGTCATTTTGGCATATTGCCATGCTACTCATTTTCTATATTATATTTTCCAACTCTGTTGAGTTTGTTTATTCATTTTAGGAGATTTTCAGTGCTAGTCCTCAATTTCTAACTTTCTGAAACAAAAACCAAGAAAATATTGCTATTTACAATAGCTACATTAAAAAGACTATATTTAACCAAAGAGGTGAAAGATTTCTACATTAAAAACTACATTCTTGTAATCTCCGCACTCAAGAGACTGAGGCAGGAGAAGTGCCATGAATTTAAGGTTAGTTTGGGCTACAAAGTGAGTTCAAGGCCAGCCTGAACTACATAGTGAAACCCCATCTGAAAAAGAGAAAATAAATAAATAAACCTAAAATATTGATGAAATG
The DNA here is from genome assembly GCA_004027455.1 of Hydrochoerus hydrochaeris. NCBI lineage: Eukaryota > Metazoa > Chordata > Mammalia > Rodentia > Hydrochaeridae > Hydrochoerus > Hydrochoerus hydrochaeris. The sequence continues at coordinate 139,655 of PVLA01001969.1, forward strand.
CTGAGGTACCATTGGACCTGACTTCAAATACCTACAATGCTATGATAATCAATACAGCTTGCTTGTGTCATAAAAATAGATAGATAATCCAGTAAGGAAATAGAAGCTACATAGGAAAATAGAGAGCTTAGACATAAATCTATACATCAATGGCCAACTTGTTTTCTACACTGCCTATTAAATTAATGGTGCCTGAAATTTAGATATCCACGTGCAAAAGAAAAAATCTCCTGCTAGCTGTCATCATTTAGGAAAATTGACAATAACAAGACTTAATTTGAGACCTGAAATCCTGAAATTTCTAGAACAAACATATAAGGAAATGCCTCCAGATACTGGCAAAGAAAATGGTTTTTCCTATAAGATCTCCAAAATAAGGGAACAAAAAGTAGATAAATGGAATTTCATCCAGCACAAAGCTTCACCACATGAAAGAAAATAACCAGGATGAAGAAACAACCTACAGAAAAGATAAAATATTTTCAAAGTGCTTGTTACCAAGGGTTAATATCCAGAATGTAGAAGGAACTCAAACCAATAGAAAATGAAAAAGAAAAGATGTAATAATAACCCAGTTTAAAATGGACAACAGACCTAAATAGGAATTTTAAAATGAAAACACACAAGTGATGTACACGAAATAGTTATTAACATTGGTAGTAGTCATAAGGGAAAGTCAAATCAAAACTACAGTTAAATATTACTCTTGTAAGAATAACTGAAAATTACACACTATAAGCCTATAAATATGATGAAAATATGGCATATGAGGAACACTTGCATGGTACTGGTGGGATGTAAGTTAGTAGAAACTTAATGGAAATATATTTATCCAAAGAAGTTATTTTTCACGTTTCAAAAGAAGAAATGATGGCTAGGTAACCACCCAGATACATTTAGTGTGATTTGAATGTGAGTGTGTGTATATGTGTGAGTGTTTACACATGTTGTGTATACATATACATATGTGTGTGTTTGCTTATTGTTTTTTGGAAATAGCCCACATTTGATATCAAACTGTATTCTGTGTTATCTATCAATTTGTTATATTTTACCCAAAAACTAATTGGCTTTTATGGTTGGCTCTGGGCTCTGATCTCTTAGGACATTATAGGCAAAATAATGGCTTAGAATAGCTGTGAATTAGAAACTGTTTCAAAGTGACTTACAGAGCCAATCAGCTGATACTTATTGGCAGGAGAATTCCATTCTCCCATGGATGTCTTTATGGTGAAAGCAAGCAGAAACAGCTGAGCAAAATCAAGAATTTGGAGGCATGAGCACTGACTCGAATCATTCCCAGAATATCAGGCCCTGATCACTAGTGGTCTAGGGCTTATATTGGGCAAGCAAGTGGGAAGTACAGAAGCAGAATTTGTCAATTGGGAATTGGTTATACAATGTGCATCATAGTGACCAGCTATTTCTAAGAGACCAGAAACAACCAGAACTGGAACAGAAACTGTTAATTGGGCAAATAAGAAACAGAAATATCCTAGCTGGGAGCTGGGTTGTCATTTTCTGTTACACTATAGGAATGTTTCAATATGCTCACATTATAATTTTTTTCTTCTTCAGCAGATTGCATAATTCAAGAGAGCAAGACAGGAGGTCTAGTGTTTCGCATGTTATACTCCATCAACGTTGGTAGTATTAAATGTTCTACTCTTCTGACATACGTGTACCTACATTTCCTTTAAAATCCTCAAGATTAAAGGAAGTGGATATCTAAGATAGATTTGAATCCTGTCCATTTTATTTTGCCAGAATATAAGAACACAAGTTTGAATAAAATGTGCCTTTTTCAGAAAGTAAACTATATCATTCTTTTTTAAAAAATTAAATTGAACTTATGGGAACTTTTTAAAGTTTGAGTCATAATGCATTAAGAAAAGTAGAGTGTATCTAAGAAAGTACCCTAAATTTTATCAAAATAAAAGCTAACATAGCATATTAATGGACAAAACAATGTTAGAAGTTAATACAATTTCTTCTTCACATTTTCTGTCTTTGGATATTCTTTGAATAAGGCAAGATATAAAAATAACTCAAACTATTTTAGTGTAGCTAAAGGTTTCATTTTTAAAAAATCATTTCTTGCCTTCTTTCTGATATTCAATTCAGAATGTTCTTCTTTTAAGTTAGTCAGCCCTGCATTATGCAGGGTTTGAATATACTCTTTAAAGACACTTCCAACTCAGAAGTTCTTTGATTTTTTTTAAAAAATATATTTGTATGTTGTGGTAGTGTTGTCAGTGTCAGAGCTGCCTGTTTTCCTATTCAACCCATCTTTTTAAAAAGTGTAATTTAACCCTAAAGATACCTGGATTAAATTCTAGTACTGGAATGTAAGCAAGTTAAAAGGGACTTTATATCTTTTTCTGATAGAATCACCATATTTTGCCATTATTCTCGACCGTCTTGTGTTGCTAACTGTCAGAAGGTGGGCTTAGGAAATCTGTAATGCAGTGTCTGAATTTCCAATTCAGTATACGCTTTCCCCAGACTCCACATTTGTTTTCTATTAACTTTCCAATTCCTCCTGCATGTTAAAATTACCCATCAACTGGAGGGAGATCTTGACTCCATTGGGACATTTATTTGTGCCTTCCTTTAGAAATTTATCAACACAAAATGGTTCACATGTCCTCTATCAAATTTACCTTTTTCTGTTTACTTCCTATCTTTCTTTTCTGCCCATCTTGAGATTAGCATAATTAACTTGATACCTTTGGTTTTGGTTTGTTACTGGTGTCCTAGCAATGAATTTCCTTCAGACTCAGTTCCTTGCAGTCACTCTGCTGTAAGGTGTGTATCAGTACTGTGTATTTCCCTTTGAGAATGACCCTAGATGGGTGAAATAACCAAAACTGCTCCCATCTTTTAATACATGTTACCCTTCTGCAGCATTTCCCTCACTATGGAGAGTGCTTCATTCCTGGATCCTTTTCAGGGGATGAGGAACAATTTTTCTGACAGTAAAGACTGGAGAACACAGTCTGTACTAGGTTGTATTCTCTTCCTTCCCTTTCTTTGGAGGACTGGGTACATCCAAATTTTTCTAGCAGAGCTACTCTGTAGGTTACTTTAGTGTTCTTCCTTTGACTGGTTGTGTAAGTCTTTCCAACAATAATGTTTTATTAAGCTTTCGTTGTTAGAATAACTACTTTGATGATAACACACAGTATAATCGCTATTGTTATTCTCTTATTTTTTGATGATGAAATTTTATTATATTTTTTCATAAAATAAAAAATATAAATAAAACAAAAATACAACCATTGCTTCTGTAGGAAAATGAAAGTAGGGGTTAGAGGGTATTTAGAAAATCATACTATTTCTACTAAAGAGATTTCAATGATAAAGGGGTCTCGAATATTAAAAAAATTCTTAGCCAGGCATGGTAGTGCACACTTGTAATCCTAGTACTTGGGAAGCTGAGACAGGAGGATTGTTGCAATTGCAAGACCAGTTTGAGCTACAACATGAGGTCAAGGCCAGGCTGAACTGGATAGAAAGACACTGTCTCAAAAATACAAAAATGAAAAAAAAATTCTTAAGCCACAATTTAAAATCTGTGAATAAAAAGCATACTTTGATAGCTGATGGACTGAATCACTGTTTTTCTTTCTTTTTTCTGGATAAAGGAAAGTCAGAGGGAAGGTATGGGGTGAGCTGTCTACAGCACTAAACTCATTCCGGGTGAGGCTCTATTACATGGTGCAAGCATTCTTAACCTTGCGAGCTGATAATGAAGGTGACATGCTACTCTACAGGTGGAGTGGAATGTGATATGACCAATGCCTTTAAAATAAAAGGAGGAGATATCAGAGATCTCAGCTTCAGTGTACACTGAGAAAAAGCCTTGAGCAGTTAAGGTGAAAAGCCAGCCAGCTGCAAACCAAGGAGGGTGGCTTCCCACAGACAGTCCTGCTGGTTCCTGCACCTCAGGTAGGGTAAGGAAATACATATCTGCGACTTAGAGTATGTGGTCTGTGATACATTGTTCCTGAGCAAAACATTGGTTAGAGAAATTATCTGTGATGTAATATATGAAAAATAGAAAGCTTATTGCCTCCCATTCTTGCAAGGAATCTTTCTGTCAACCTTCGTCTATGTCAGGTTTCTAAATGCCTTAGTCAAGTTATTTAGGGCATGAGTTAAATATATGTGACATATTTCTTTCCCTTTTAAATACTGAGCAACAAAACACATCCAAATATCAAATATTAAAAAAATCAAAGTGCTTTAAAGAATCCCCTACATTGAAACACCTTGATATATTTAATGATACTATATTAAAAAGATTAAAAATTTATATCAATTCATGGATCACTTTTCCACAGAAATAAAATAGTGACTACACAAGAGGTCTTTAACTCAAAGATCTAGGGGTGGAAATCAGTAGGTCCATGAAATCAGGTGGAAGTGAAATTGCATCTTCAGTTTTGCATCACATCTAACTTAAATGTAACATTTCCCTGCAACATAAATGTACCCAGCAAACCTTAGTAGTAGAAGTAGTAACTGTGATGTTTTTACCTATAAAAGACACTGATATTTCTATATTTTATGGTAGTTCTTATGAACTTTCCACATAGTGCTTACATATTTTTCTTTTAAGCCCAGATTTCCTTCAGAAAACAACACCTAATACAAGGACTTCCTGCACTCACAGGTAGTTTGTTTGGGGAATGAGAGCAGGAGACTGTGGAAAGTATTCACCTGTGGACACCTGGACCCCCACTCCACAGATGTTACACAGATGTGTTTGCTGGACCTCAACCCTATTGGACAAGCAGCTGCTTAGTGCTGAATTAATTCCTGAATATTTCTGGGTCGTCTGTGAGTGAAGGCTCTGTGACTTTACAGAGGTGTCAGAGAATGTTCTGCCACAGAACCCATAGGTATCAGAGAAAATTCTGGAGCACAAAGCAAACAATATAGTTCAGAAGCTAAGGAAAGCCCCTAATTTCAGCCTCATGCAAACAGCTGATGTAGGAAAGACTGAAGTGAAATATAAGCTAAGAAATCATGGTACAGAATAAGACAGCTGGCATCAGTTTGGAGTTAGGGATTTATATAATATGCTACTTCTCTCTCTCAAATTTCAGCATCTATGGGTCAGGTTAGTAATAATACTTTAATCCTGCCTTAAAGTATTTTTGCTATAGTTGTTTCACTTAAAAAACAAGTGATGTGGATGAGAAATACATTTATCCCTTGAGAATCTTGTGTCACTCCACTTATTTTGGTCATTAAATATTTCTGGTTCTATTAGCTTTGGTTCAGTAACAAACTAGCTCAAAAAGTCAATGACATACAACATTCAAGTCATTTTTAATGTATCTGCCAAATAGCTGAGAGTCCACTGATTTAGGTTGTTAATGTTGACAGCTCTAAGGATTTTGGTGGAGGCGTGATTTATAGCCAAAATTGGCTCAGGTCAGCTGCCCAGGTTGGGCCAGGCTGGGGTAGCTCACACCGTATATTACCCTTTCTCCTCCAATCAGTCTGCTAATGCAGGTACATTTTTCTCAGGACAAGGGTATACGTACAAGAGCAAAGGAATGCAGTTATAAAAACATTTTTGAAGCTGTAGTCACATCATACTAGCAACATTCCTTTGAAAAATACAAGACATATGACCTACCCAAGCTCAAATAATGGGAAATACACTCCACTGTTTTATTTTTGGAAACCACAAAATTACATGACAAAGTACATAGAAAATACATCAATACTGAAATTTATCACACTAGAGCAAATATGTTCCATGAAAGCCACCCTTTTAAACTCATCTTACGCTTGCAGCCTAAAGCATTATTTCCTTGTGCTTGAAATCTTAAAATTATGTTAAAATATTGGTTGACCAGCAGGATCAACTTTCTCTGGAATAACATTGGTTTTTTTCCATATGTAATTTATTTCATTTTATTTTAGAATTTTTAAAACAATTTTCTGAACAAAAATTGCACTAGAGTTAGTTAATTCCAGCAAGTGAGAAAGACTTTTTCCAGGCCACCACAATTAAGGAATCAGAGGTCAAAACTCAGTATGAACTCCTGAAACAAAGGGTTGGAAAATTTTAAGACCTGGATCCTGGTGATTCTAGGTCATCTGTATTTCTTTACTGCCTTTCTCCAAAGACAAAAAAGTTTTTTCCTCTGTTTTCAGGATAGAAGGTAAAGTTGCAGGTTAGAGCCAAGCTGAGGCAGAGGTTACACCCCTTCTCTATAAAAGTGGGGATGTGGGGTGCTATCTTGTTTGATTACAACATTTCATTAGGGGATGGCTCTTGAGAAAGACATTACTAGGTTGTAAAAGTCTTAAGATTTTCAAAGATTTACATCAGAAAGAAGCAAATGAATAATGTATAATTACAAGATTTCTAAAGTGAATAGTCAAGTGTCTAGGTCAGAAAAAAAAAAACTGTCAAAATTAAGCCGAGGCAAACCTCAAGTTGGCTGGGTCAAATTATATTTTTAAATATTTTCTCTGTTCTAGTTATTTTAGTCCTTTTCTGGTTTAGATTTTCCCCACCCCTCTGCATTGAATCAGGTAGGGTTTTATAAAGTTTAAAGCAAAAGCTTTCCTTTCATTTAAACAGAGGTCATAAGGTGGTGAAACATATTTTGTCAACTGTGAAGAAAAATTGGACTTTTTATAGGACAATGAGGTGAAAACTGTTTAAGAGGAAGTCAAGAGTTTTGGAATAAATAGGTGAATCAAGCAGAATGGCATGAGACTAGACTCCTCCAGTCAGATTTGGTGCTGAGTTTTCAGTTTTGCTCTGTGTGTACATTTTGCAGCAAATGCTTAAGTAGAGGGCAAAGGTCAAGGTTTTTCTTCTTGAAAATATCTCTGATGCTCAGGTGCAAACATGGCATTTGCAGAGAGATATCCTAATCTTGCTTTTCAATGTGATCACTTTAAAAAGCATGTTTGATACTGAAGTGCGAAGCACAAACTAAAGTGCAAATAAAATACACATTTATAGTCTTTAAAAAGAGTAGAATGGCACAAGCTATTTATTCTCAGGCAGGGAGAAATCTATCTCTTTGTGGGGCTGTAGCATTTCATAGTTGTGTATCTATATATATGTTATATCCTGGAATTAATAATTATTTGTCTGAATATTGACATATACATATATCTTACAAGCATCACACTAGCTCCTGAAATAATGTGAAAGTGACTTTTACATTTTAATTTTCTTATTTATTTATTTATTGCAGAGCATTGAACAAAGGGATACATTCTACCAGTAAGCTATGTCCCAAATTTAACTAACTGATTAATTATTTTTATTTCATTTTGAGACAGGATCTCTTCAGGTTTCTGAGAAGAAACTGGAACTTGTCATTCTCCTGCCTCAGCCTCCCTCAGTGCCGGAATCTGCAGGTATGGAAAATTGCAACTGAATACAAGTGAATTTTTAACAGGTCTAGTCAACTAACAGCAATTGTGTTTGCCTCATTACTGCTCTGAATACATAAGTTGCATTAAGTAACGACCATTGCACTCTCTTGGTCCAGTGTTTTCACTTACCTTCTTTTGTTTTGTGAAGAAATCGTCTGTATCAATATTTCTATCAATCTATATGTCTATCTATCTATATTTCCCATCCTATCCAACCAGCTCTTTTCTTTTGTTTTCTTTTTTTCTGGTCTGGGTTTTCTCAATAGCAACATCACCTCTCAAATTCTCCTTGTTTGTACTTGCCTGTTAATGCCAAAATCAACGCACCAAAATCAACGCGCCAAAATCAACGCGCCAAAATCAACGCGCCAAAATCAACGCGCCGGATCCTGAAACTGAATAACTCAGATCACATCACCTTTACTTTACGTACAACGTCCTTCATTTGCCCCGATTCCATCCTGTCTTACAGGATTTGCACCCCAGCTCTCTGGCTTCCTCTTCTATTTTTCTAGTGAAATCAAGTCCCTCCAGAAATATAATGTTTCCAGTGCCACCCATGTTGCCTACAGATGAAGCGTTTCATTTAATGCATGTCTGAGTAGTACTCCATTTTGTAATTATGCCACATTTTCCTTACCTAGTTCTGTGCTGAAGTGCATCTTGGTCTATTCCACTACTTGGCAACTGATAATAATGCACAATGAATGAGAGATGCAAGAACTTTTATACTGTAAAGATTTCATCTCTTCTGTGCATCTCTCCTATGGTAGTTCTATCTTTAATTTTTTGAGGAGTCTCCATACTGTTTTCCGTAGCAACTGTACTAATCAAATTCTCATCAGTGACACTGTTAATAGTCTGTTTGCTTCCCTTCATATCACTGGCAGCAGTTGTGTTTTATTATCTTTTGGTTAAAAGCTGTTCTAACTGGAGGGAGATGATAGCTCATTGTGGTTTTGATATGGAATTATCTGATGGTTAATGTAATAGAGCATCTTCTCATGTATTTGTTGGACCTATATGTATTTTCCTTTCAGAGATTTTTAATTTCTTTAGACTATTTTTAAGTTGCATTTTTGCTCCTGTGATGCTCAGCTTTTTGAATTCCTTGTATATTCTGGATAACAATCTCTTGGCAGACATACCATTTGGCAATTATTTTATCCTATTATGTGGGTTGTCATTTCATCTCGTTAATTATTTTCTTTTCATGGTAGAAGACTCTTAGTTTGACAGAATCCCACTTGTCTATTTTTATTATTGTTGTCTGTGATTTTGAGGTCCCAAGTACAATATTTTTCTCTACAACATGTCTTGGTGTATTTCCTTATGTATTCCTACAGTCATTTCATAGTCTCAGTTTTCATATTTATGTCTTTGATCAGGTTTTAGTTGATTTCTGTCTATAATGAGAGAAAGGATCTAGATTAATTGTTCTGCATACTGATATCCAATTCTTCCAGCATTATATTGAAGAAACCATCTTTTAAAATTTCATCTTATTCCAGAAAGAATAGCAGTCAAGAAATCAAATAATGGCAGATATACACATAGTTGTCATAAAAAGGAAACTTTTACATTGCTGGTGGGGATATAAATGATTACAGCTTTTATGGAAATCAATATGGATATTCCTCAAAAAATTAAAAATAGAAATTCCCAGATATTTCCCTAGTAGGCCTCTCCTAGAAAGAGTTGAAGACATAATATCATAGTGATACTCACACGCGGTTTATAGCAGCAGTGCTGTGGTATTTAACTCTTAAGAGTAGCTTGTATGTCCACTAACAGAAAATCAGACAACGGGAATGTGATGTTTATACCTGTTGGAATACTGTTTTGCTGTTCAGTAGGGCAAATTTGAGTGATTTGTAGGAAAATGGATGTAATTTGAAAACAATATTAAGTAAAATAAATCAGACATGTAGCTTAAATACTACATGAGCTCTTCAGAAATCTGAAGTTTAAGTAAAAAGCAAAATAAAAAGCAGACAAAAGGAAATGGAGAAAATAGACCTTTCATGAATGGGAAAGAGTCCAGGAAATGGAGAAAGGGAGAGAAGAAACAACCGCAAAACATTGTACCAAACGAATAGTCATTATATACTGCAGACGTACTAATGGAAATACGTCCGCTTGCTGTATGTATGTGGATTAATTCCTGGGTTCTCTTCCATGGGTCTTCATGCCTGTTTTAATGCCAGCTCTATTTTACTTTAGTAACTATAGCTTTACAGCATGGTTTCAAGTCAGAGGTTGTGAAGTTTCTCACCTCATTTGTTTCTTTTCTTTTTTTTAACTCCTGGGTCTTTTGTAATTCCCTGTGCACTGTAGAAAATTTGCCCATAGGCCTTTTCCTTCTAAATTGCCCACCTTGAATCAAAGGCAAAATATTTTTATCAATACTTTGTCCTGATCTACCTGATGGAACAACAAAAAAAAAAGATCCTGTCAAAGCAGCTAACTCCTTTCCTTGCAGAGGCCTCACTGCTATAAACATTTTTAAAAAGTGATTAAGATTATTATTGATTTTCTTCCTATGAAATGAATCTGACATAAAATAAAAGAACATTAGTAGCACTTTTTTGTTATGCTCAGCAGCCTGCCATACGGCGAACATACATTAGCAGACAATTAATGGTGAAAAGGAACGGCTTTTCGTGCATAACACAATTACCTAGTGTGAAAACATTTGGGGAGTATTTATGAACTCAGAAGACCTGAAACATAAGCTATTCTTCACAAGACATAAGGGTGTTTGCAGGAAACATATAACCAGTACTCTAGCTCTTTTCAGAGATTTAATCAGTGTGCTTGAAAAAAAGAATAAGATTTAGATGATTCTGGCCAGATTTTCATTATATTGAGATCATCAGATTACAAATCAAGGTAGAATCTTCTATCCCTTGATACCCTCTGCAAATATCCCAAACTCATCCTTAAATAAGCTGACTATACAGTGCTATGAGATGATAATACTACCTGAAATTTTTAAATTTTCTTAAAAGTTTGTAAAAATATATCTTTGTAGTCAAAAGAACTTTACAATGGAAGTATTAAATTGAAGTAAAGAAAATGTTAGGCATACTCAATGATTTGATATGAATTGGAAGTGATTATTTTTATGGTACTCAGAATTAACTTCATGGAGAATAGAGCTACACTCCTAGTGACTTTTTCTGTTTTTATTTTGAGACAGATCCTTAAATTGCCCAGGCTGTAATTGAACCTGTGATCCTTTTGCCTCAGCCTCCGAAGTATCTGAGATCATGGGTCAGTGCTTGGGAACTGAGTTTCTAAAATTATATAATACAAAATACATTTGAAAAGCCACAGAAATTATCGTTATGGAGGGGAACAATATTCCACAAACTAACTTGGGTGCTTAGATGAAGAAATGAAACATTGCCACCTTTCTTGGAAGGTCTTCTCACAACCCCTCTTGATTATTGACTAGTCTCAAAAAAGATGTATAATGTACTTCGAGGACTAAACATAAAACAATTAAGTGACTATAAAACCTAAAGATCATGAGTACAACACACATTATTCATTGACGTTCCTTTACTACTTTCACGAAAATCTGTAGAATACTAAACTGTACATTGGAGATGAAAGAAATACATTTTCATTATGTATTTTATTATGTATTATGTATGTATTATGTACTGATAAACATTATTCCTCTAATTTGTTTTCTCCCTTTCTTGGGGGAGAGGGTCTATATGTGTGCATGCGTTAGTGACTCGTTTCTAAAGAAGCTACATAATGCTACAGCAAGCAGGATAACATTTATCTACAGAAGACCTCTGCAGGGTTTACTAGTTTCCCTTGATACAGGGAGTAAACATGCTTGAGACACATAGACCTGCGCACCGTAGTTCCTAGAAGAAAAGGCTATTTCCCTCTAAGATTTTGAGTATAAACTGGGGACTACTGAGTGGCTTCATCCGATATAGGAAATGTAGCTGCTGATATATATTTTTAAATATTGAGGTCACAATGTATTCCATGTGGAAGGGAAGGATTTAAAGGTCACCAGCTCCTCATGCAGTTTCATCCCATTTGTGTGTACTTATAAATATCAATAGCCTTGATTTTTTAATAAACATTGATACCAGGTATGTTAGTTTGTTAAGGCTGCCATAATAAAGTATTACACACTGGGTGACTTAGAAAAGAGATTTATTGTCTCAGTTATGCAAATACAAATACAAATGTCAGCGGCCTCCTAGGGTCTTCATGTCTGCCTCATTTAGCTTTTGGTGGTGTTTGTTGTTTCTTGGCTCAAAAGTGCAATAACAGCTTTTCCTTGTTCAGTGCCTGGTGCACTCCCTGTGGGAGTCTGTTCTGATACAGTCAGATTCTTACAGGGACACTACAGGATTAGGAGCCCATAATACTCCCATATGAACTCGGATGATTATATCTTCAATGACCACTTTCCAAATAAGTTCACATTTTCTGCTCCTAGGGGTTACAACCTAAGATACCATTTTTGAGACTTCAATTTATAACAAGATCTCTGGTTTGTTGAGTATGAATTGATCATTTGATCCATTTTGTTGTCTGATCCTAAAACAAAGAGGAAGATTGTTTTAATTTTAAACTGTTAAGTGGAAATGCTAACTTCTTTACACAACAAATAGATATAAATAGATATGTGTGCATGTAATGGACATGATATACATGGTAATGTCTAATGTATAAATTTGAATAAGTATATTTAGAGTATTTTTCTTATTATTTGAGGCAGAGGTCAAAACAATAAAATGTACAAGTAATAAATTTGGGCTCTGTGAACCAGATATAGGATCACAAATGAAAATAAGTCTTTACATTTTGACTTATCTTCTGATATAAATAAATATTATGGCTAGAACGTGGTACAAGACATTTCTTTGTGAGGAGTTGTCAAATCACTTAGAATATAGAGAATTGAAAAAGCAAAAGGCATAAAGCCATTAAAACTGGACTTGCTGGCCTTAAAACCCACTGAAATAGTGTGAGAATCAATCCACAAAATTTTCCTAAGGAGAAATAGGAAATTTAAAAGTTATGATCAATAGACATTCTCTGGGCATTAATTTCCTTGCTGTTAGAGCTTGTCTTATGTGACTGCACTGTAGAACTCTATAGTAAGGGAAAGTAGTCATGCATAGGTGCAGGAAGTTCTCAGCAGGTGTAAGACATCTTTGCAAACTTGTTCCAATATGGTCAAATACAGAGAACTGGAAAACTGCCAACTTACATCACATGAAATTCTTGGTAGGGTGCTAGTTTTGCTTTAATTAAAATTAGGGTGATCAGTGTTAGTGTCTACCAAGAGATCCCATGACAGAACCAGAATAATTCAAAATTCAGAATCTTTGTTGAGGGTTTTTTTCCATCATACTTTATGAAAATATATTTGTAATCAGAACCATTGTCTTTTCTCACTGCATCTACTCAGGGGCTACTGAGAGACACATATATTTTCCCATTTTACATAATTTGCCAGTTTTCCTTTAAACATGGATAAAATCCATCACATCTTTTTTTTTTAAATGGACCTTGATGAGGAAGAAAGTCAGATGGAATTAATAGAGTTAGGATTGCTAGCCCAAGGACATTCGAGTCACAAACTAGGTGTGGCAAATTTGGATATAAGGTGACTTAGACCAGTTAATATCTCACAGGGAAGCAGAACAAGTCTAAAGCTAGACTCTATAAATATATCAAATGAAACAGTAGGTTCTCATGTGGTAGAAACAGAGAGCTAAGAAAAAAAGTGAAGATGTGGACATTTTTGAAAAACTTACAGAATGGGTGTCTATTGCAGGTATTTTTGGCAGTTATTCCAGCATCAAAGAACTCTTATGCTTACGTATAGATCCTGAATGTCTAATGCTGCAAGGCACAAATGACACTCACATCACCCAGGTGAGGTATACATTGCCTTATCTATCTATCTATCTATCTATCTATCTATCTATCTATCTATCTATCTATCTATCTATCTATTTCATCTATCTATTTTATTTTGAGGAAAAGTCTTACTATATTGTCTAAGCTAGTTTTAGACACTGCCTTCAATTAAGCTCCTGCCTCAGTTTCCTGAGTATCTGGGTCTATAGAAGCGTGCCACTATGACCAGCTTTCTCACAGAATTTACAACTTGTACATCTTCAAAAAATAATGTAGAGTGTGCAATGTCTTGTAAATAATTTGGCAAAATAATTTTCCTTATAACGTGTTAGGCTGCGTCATCACTGATGTACATAGTTCACTGACTGAGCAAGGGTCCTATGGCTGAAATTCTTCACCTCAGGCAGAAAGAGCAATATTTACATGTGGAGTCTCAAGTATTTTTAAAGCAGTGAAGTTGGGAATGTACTGAACAGGTATAAATAATAAGTCAAAATGGGTTTTTGGAACTGCCAAAGTTTAGCTCAATTACTGTATTTTGATCAAGGTTTCTTTTTGACAACAGAAACAGATGAGAAAGAACTTCGGAGACTTAAGTCTCTAATGAGAAGCTTTGGTTGATCAGAAGAGTCTCAGATCTGAAACACACCAACATAGTAACCTAGGTTTTGCTAACAGCCTGCTAATGCCTGGATGCCAACTCATTACTAAAGGGAGAGGATGGCTGGAATATGGTTTTCCCGTGGCCTTATAACCCGTTCAGTGGGACAATCATATTTATTTTGTGAAAAATAATGAGGGTGTTCAGATAGTCGTTGGTGGGCCCTAAAATACAATGATGCCAAGAAAAGACAGCTTTACAGATAATTTCAAAGAGATAATGTTATTTGAGAGTGACTTTATTAATGTTATCAAGAAGCCACAGATTTTTTAGCATATAGGAAACTCTTAAGTTTGATGTGCATACCGTTAAAAATTCAAGCTCAATTTACTTCGCCATTTTTTTCTTGTGTATTTGTTATTTTGTGGAGTTGGCCTATGGAGATTCCTGTTAATGAGTAAATTTTTTCAACAATCTGCTTTTTGAGAAGCAACATGAAAACAGTTGGAAGAAAGGCAAGTCCTTTAGAGTTAACTGTGTCCTTAAATAACCATGGCAAAAATCATCGAATATAGTCCTAGGTTTTACTTGAAGACTTTAGACAGTAGCAACTCTTCTTCCTTAACTTGAAGGATTTTGATACTTCTGCACACTGAAATAACTTTCTTATTTTGAAAGGATAGTGTGTTACGTGTTTTGCTTGGCTTTTCACTATTTCTAAAAATTAACAGTTTCTATTTTGACTTGTATCTTTTTTCTAAAGGGAAATACACCTCAATTGATGAGTATTTTGGTTGTTTCCAAGATTTTGTTATTACAAATTGAGCTACTGTAGACATGGGTACACATATATAGTCATGATACGATGTTTTTAATTCTTCTGAGAAAATAACCAGAAGAGGAAGAACTGGGTTGAATGAAACCTCTAATCCTAGTGTTTTGAGGAACCTCCACGCTGATTTCCACAGGATCTGTACCAGTTTACTCTCCCATCAACGGTGGGGAAGGGTTCTTTTTTCCCCACAGTCCCACTAGTATTTGTTGTTGGTTGGTTTCTTGATGGCAGCCATTCTTTCTGGGGTGAGATGGAATCTCAGTGTTGTTTTAATTTGTGTTTTTTGAATGACCAATGATGCTGAATATTTCATCATGCATTTAGTTGTCATTTGTATTTCTTCTTCTGAGAAGCATATTCATCTCTCATATGCACTTATGGAGTGCATCTTTGAATTTGGAAGGCTTTATTTTTTTCAATTCTTTATGTGTTCTGTACAGGAGTCCTATGTCTGAGGAACAGTTGGCTAAAATTTTTTCTCACTCAGTGGATTCTCTTTTCACTTTGTTGGTGATTTCTTTGGATGTGCAAAAATTTTTTAATAAGATGAATTCCAGCTGTTGATTTTTTGAAGTCCTCCCCATGCAGTTTGGGTTTTGTTTATGAACTCTCTGCCTTTCCCTGTGTGTTCAAGGTTTCTTCCTACTTTCTCTTCCAGTAAATTTAGTGTTTCTGTTTTAATAATTAGATGTGGGTTTTTTATATAATGGAGTATTATTCAGCTGTAAAGAAGGATGAACTCAAGGTTTTTATAGTTAAATGGATGTAACCTGAGGCCATACTCTTAAGTGAAATAAACCACACTTGCATGTGTAAACATTATATTGTCTCCCTAGTATAAATGGACAATATATATTGTGAAAGGGGAAGAAATAGCTCAAAAGGAAAGAACAACTGTAGGGAAAGAGGTATCTAAACTAATCAACGCAAAAATTCAAAATGTGAAAATGTACCAGGGTATAGCCTGGTGATGATAGCTAACACTACTTTAAAATGCTAAGTGAATGTTAAGTGTATGCATAATCTATCTGTTCAAAATTGCTACTATTGTAACTATTTCTCAAAGTATACATTCAAAACATCATGTTGTACATAATCAATACTCATAATTTTATGTCAATTAACAACAAATAAGTTTGCAAAACAGAAATATTTGTCCACTGCAGCAAGTTTGCCTTTTCCTGTCATAGAGATATGTGTTAATGTAGCTTCAGTGAGCCAATATAAATTGCAAATTCAAGCCCTAAACACAGAGACACTGGTCGTACACACTTCAATTATAGGTGTCATGAACAATAGCAATACTAGATGTTATATGTAATAATGGTTGTTTATTGCTTATACTTCAAAGGGAAAAACCGATTTGCAGTCAAATATATGTTCTCTCTGAATGTTCAAAATGCTGGTATGAAATGACACTTGAACAAATATTTTACTCTTGTTTTTAATTTTTTAGTTTGTTTTCATTAAATGAGACATGAATTAGTGTTTGGGAAGTTTTCATGACTATAGCTTTTTATAGGTTTAGACTTAGTTTATAACTGACTGTCTTTGTAAAATTGACTACTCAGAATTAGTTAACAGATACTATGTAATGGATAATCACCTATGTTATGTCTAAGGGTATTACCAAAGAAGAATATAAATTGTGGTACACATAAATTAGATATAATAAGATAAAAAATGCAAAAAAATAAAGAAACTTAAAATCTTAGTCAAGGTCTTCTCATACATCCTGATACTGTAGTTTTTCTTTAAAATTAATAATAAATTATTCACTTCCCAAATTTATTTGTATAGAAAATTTATATATCACATGTTTTAAATGTTTTTGTTATGCAAAATTAAGACTATAGTCAAACAGCTAGAAAGTTGTAAATGTTTTCTATGAATATAAATTTTGTAATTATTACTCTTTATAAGTAAATAGTTCAGATATTCCTTTGAATCTTTTTACATTCATAGTCTATGTACAATAATAAATTAAGGAATGTAATAGATAGAAACAATTATTTTTAAATTAAGGTACAGTTTACATGAATTAATACTATTCCCCAGATCTTAAATATCACACAGAACTACTGAGAAGTATATTTTCATCACCCAAAAGAATGTTTAAGGTTCTTTCCTCAACAATCTAAAAAAAAAAAAAAAAATCTGTAAGTAAAAAATTCTCTAATTCCTTCTCAAATTATGCAATCTTTGGTGTCTGAATTCTTTTTCTCAGTATAATTTTACATATTTATGATTTATTTATATTTTTCATATCACTAGCCTGTATTTGTGTAACTGAAAATTCTATTATATTTATATCATAATTAGAAAACACATAATCTAGCTAATGAAAATTTGAATTTTCTTTCCTGGTCTTAGACTTCTATGAAGTTTTGATATGAGATACTTTATGGATTTATCTTTTCCTATCCCTTATGCAAATATCTAGACACGAAATTAATACATCGAGGTGTAGTGAAATGTTTATCTTTGTTGGAGACATTCTTTCCAGATCATTTTATAAGTTTGTGGTCTCATGACCCCGTTCAGTATCTAATTTAACAGTTGTGGTTGCTAAAAACCGTCCCCGGGTGTTGATGCGGTGGACCTCCCTGGAGTTTGCCTTAGGGTTGCACATGTAAAGTCAGCAGAACAACTGGACCGGAAAAGCGATCCAGTGCTTGAAAGAGATCTGAGCTCCCCGGTGTTCAAATCCATGTTTTAGAAAGTCCAGAATGGTAAAGTGAAGACTTCAGTCACCGCGATGCTGCAAGCACAAAACTGGAGCGAGAAGCAACGTGCCTGGTCTTCGTTTCCCACAGAATGACATGCAATATGGAAGTCACAGCTGGGGACCCTGAGCAGGACTCTGGCAGTGTTAAGGGTGTTGGGAGTTTGTGCTGGGAAGAGGAGGGGGAAAGGCTGGATGTAGAAAAGGACTGGGTAGGAAGTCAGATTGGGGAAAAGCATTCACTGTCTCCTCTCCCTGCCCACAAGAAGCTCTTGGGAGAAGCAGCCCCGGCCCAAGGCCTCAGACCAGACTCCTGGGAGGGACCCCCTGAAGCTGGGACTGCAAACAGGCAAAGCCTGGCTGACCAGAGGGCCTGATGGCGTGACAGCAACTCCCTTTAAAGGAGCTGAGCACCCTTTGGCTCTGCACCAGGGCCCACAGGGACAGCTAGGGGCCTTCTCAGTGCCTTGGCTTAGGCCTCCAAAATCAGCGATCGTTTATAACCTGGACCTAGACTTCTCATAAAATAGAATCCCTCTGGCTTACTGAGCTGCATTTCCTTCATAACTAACAACGCTGAGCACGTTTTCGTGTCTTCACTGCCGTCTCTTCTTTTACGAGCATCGAGAATTTTGTCCATGCTTAACTGCATGGTTATTTTATTTTTAATTATTGGGTTACAGAAGTTCTTGAACATGACAGATACAACTTGTCAAATATATGAATTGGGAATATTTAATGAGCAGTCTCGGTCTCTATCCATTCTCTTAAGAGTAACTAACTGAGCAGAATTTTCAATTCTGATAAAATTGTTTGGTTATCTCTACATTGTACTAGGAAATATTTACTATTTTAATATTTAAAGTATGTCTTTTAGGAACTATCTAGCTATCTTTATAAAAAATTTCATATTTATTTTAATAACTGTGATCATATATATTATATATAACATATATATGTATCCATCCTAATTAATTGTGCTTAGAATCAACCCTGCCACTTAAGAGTTGCTTTAGATTTACCTCATGAAATTTTTGTTTGATACATGTATAATTTTTTGCAATTACTCAAAGAACTGCAATTTTTATTGCCAATTTTATGTAGTGTTCCTTGAAATAGTATGATGCAAAATAATTTATTACATACAGATAATAACAGTGTAAATCAAAATTTTTTCTTTATTTTCAGATGATTTTGTTACTGATACTTTGTTTTTATAAAAAAGCATAAATAAAAGTGTAATTATTTTTGTTGCAATTTTTAATTTATGAAAAAATCAAAATAGAATAAAATAATAATTTATACTTATTAGTGTTATAGTTTCCAGCATATTTAGGTTGTTTCTAATGTTTTAGAGATTCTATTTGGTGTCATCTTATCTCAGGCTGACAGATATTATGTAGAATTTCTTGAAAATTTAGAGTATTACTATCAAATTCTGAGTTCTTAATCTACCTTCAAGTACTTTTATTTTATCTTTATTTTTAACAGACTTTTTTACCTCATGCGAACTTTAATTTGATGGACTTTTCCCCCAGCACTTTATATGCAGGGTCCTGCTCTGTTCTTTTCTTAGACATCAAAATCCGTCCTGAGTGCTGGCCAAATTCTGGAAAAGGGTTTTTTTTCCTATAATCTGTCCAAGTTTATGATTTTTCAAAAGATTTTAAACTGGCAAGAGATAAAGTGCTTTGACAAATGCCTAAATTTATCCTTACTGCTACCAAATATTACATTTCTTTTTTGCAGTTTCCTGTTAATTTTTGTGAATGAAAAGTCTCATGCCATAACACTACACTTGGCTTATCAATAATATTGGAGAAAAATTTTCTATTGTAAATTTATTACCAATCCCTAAAATGTAATATGATCTTTATATTTTTTTTTTTTGTTTGCTTGTTTTTGTATGTTTGTTTGTTCGTTTTATCGGTACGGGAGATGGAACTCACGGCAGCGCATTTGCAAGGCAGGCGATTAAGCTGCTGAGCTAAATTGCCAGCCCTGATCTTTATATTTTTATTTTCAGCATCTAACAACCAGTAACTTCAATAATTTTTAGCTATTGAAAAACTATTGTTTCGTTAAGTACTGTTTAACTTATCAATTCAGTGAAACTCAAGTGTGTCCATTCCAGGAAAATTTAACAGTAGTAACTGCATCATGCCTACGTGATTGAATTTCTAGAGTAAGCACTTTTTCCCATCAAAGCATAGAGTACTGATATACTATTCCTACCGTAGATACTGCTTCTTAGTGTCTCAACAACTTCTTGAATTAAATTTATGGCAATTGCTTTCTGATGATAAATTAAAGCAATAAAAATTAACATACATTTTACACTTTTTAATGTTTTGATAATTATAAACTTTAGCTAGATTAATAGTGCTTCTTCAAACATTGGAAATTTTACCGAGTTTTGCTGTCTGCCATCTTTGGTTAGGTCTATAGACAAGATACGTTGAAATTAAAAATTACTGGTTTCTATATAATCTCAAAGAGTGCCCCTAGAATGTGATTATTGAGCACAATAATCACATTCTAGATAGTTTTTCTAGGAAACAGTCAAATTAGATATTTATTTGAGTTGAATGATTTGTGGTAAAAATAATATTAATATGTGGTGAGCGTTTCCACAAGATATTACAAACTCATTTCTATTCTTAATTTCAAATCACAGAAAGCTCTTTTTAGACTTCACTATTCACAGTTCTCTGCAACTTCCGTTTCCTCCCGTTCTGTCAGATTTCTCAGAGTGCTGCAGCTTCTTGGAATGACCCCAGCTCACTTGCTCAAAGCGAACCTCAAGGGATCATCTCTCAAGGCTCCTTGACCTCTGTGACGGAGTTGACATATTTAAACCTTTGCCACCAAACAATTGTGTTATGCACAGTGTATTTTAAAAACCTTTTCTTTCACTTTCTTTTTTCAGTTTTTAGATTTTATTTCATTTATGGGTACAATTTGGATATACACAGTGATCACATTCACTATAGGGAATTTGTACCTGCACGTGGTCCATCTTGCTTCTTCTTGTTTTCCCATTCCCCTTCCTTCCCTTCAGGGATAAAAACCCTTGATGATCTGTTAAAAAGTATGTAGATGAAGTAATGTCCACGCTGGCATCTAAGTAGGTGTTCATAACCATGCCAACTTGCTGTAAATCTGCAAAGGTACAAATCTGCTTCCCCAGCTGAACATGGAAGATGATTCCTATGTCTCTTTCTAGATGTTGCTCTGAAGATTATGTGACATATTAAATCCAAAGTACCTGAAACAGTGGGAACTCAGCAAGTTCATGGTGAAGGTTTCTGCAGTGTTTCAGAGACTCACTAGGTGTCTCCAGTGTCTTTCATTGACGTTTCAAACTGCAGTTAATCACCTTAAAGTTAAGATCACTGAAAACAGGTGAACAAAATCAAAACTGCTCAATTTATGTATATAAGCCTTGGTAAGATCTGCACTGGTCATTATGGGTCATTTAGTTTTTAATGAACTCTATCAGAATTGTGAAATATAAATTATTTCACACAAGTGTGGCTTCAAGTACAACTCATCATCATTAATTAGTCATGATTTCTGAGTCAGTTCAGTAGTTGATTCAAGGAGCAAAGTGAAATATGGCTATGAATCTATCTAAAAATACAGGAGTAAGCAATGATTATGATAATAAATTGTGTTTTCTGATTTAGTTATAAAATATTTCAAAACTTCTTATGAGAGATGCTCTTGTTAAGTAATTTCTAGCCCATGATGACTGCGTTATTTATAATGTTCAAAAAAGTGAACTGTTTGAAAACCCAGAACTTTGGTTACACACTCAAAGAAAGTTTGGGAAGAATTCTTGTGCTGGTGGAAGGGGAGAATACAAAGCTCTTTATTCTCAAGTAAAATCTAATTTTTTTTTTAACTTCAATACAAGTGATGAGAAAACTCAATCCCATGGAATGATGTCCTGATTTGATATTGGAAGTTTCTAGATGAAAAGTAATTTTTGGTCCCAGTGAAACCTTCATTCTTCAGTGCAAAATGCCCATGTTGGTGAGCAATGCTGCACCATAGCTCAGAGGAGAGCAAACAATTTTCTGCATAAATAGATTATTTCAGCCTGCTCCTTTCATCTCAAGTGAATGTGATTAGTCAGATGAAAGGCAGAACTAAAATTGTTCAAAAGGCTTCAAACAAGTCAACAATGGGGACAAATTAACATTTTGAAAGGAGCCTAATTTTGCTTTCATAAGAGCCATTCTCTTACAGAAGGCCTATGGGTTTATCAGGCATCTATTTGGGGATTATCTTTATAATAGATTAGAATGAACAATTTATTAAACCTTTTTACAGGAAAATAAATTATTATTAATACACTCATTAATTTGTTTTCATTATTTTTCTTACAGTTGAATGAGCAGAAGATTACAGAGTTTGGGAGAATTTGTTTAATGAAAATATATGTTCTTGGAGATTTTTTTAGGTAAATGAATGCAACTGGAGAACATATTTCTAGGTGAAAGAAATCAGACAGGTTCAAATTTGCACTGTTTCTCCTGTGTGAGGAGAAGCTGAAAAGGTAAATGAATGACAAGGACACAAATGTCTGAGAGATATTGGGAAGTGGGACAGGGAAAAAAGGGGTAAGGGGGAATGGAAGGAAGGGAAAAGGAAAAATAGCAAAGGAACAATGTAAACAAGTCTTTTGTAAACAAAGGAGAAGAGGGGAGGGGAATCGGGAAAAGAGAAGAATCAGGTTAAAATTCATCCTGATTTATATCAAAGCTATTTTATCAGTTTGCATGAATGTAATGACTGTTGTAACTTTGCTATAAACATTCCTTTAAAAAAATGTGGTGAGCTAATGATTTTCAGTATGGTGAACTCAAGGACAAATAATTTGTACCCCCAACTCCATCCTTGTTCAGAGTTCCTTATTGGTGATGAAGCTTACGGTAAAGATTGTTAGAGCCCACAATGGAAAAT
Source organism: Hydrochoerus hydrochaeris (assembly GCA_004027455.1). Lineage (NCBI taxonomy): Eukaryota > Metazoa > Chordata > Mammalia > Rodentia > Hydrochaeridae > Hydrochoerus > Hydrochoerus hydrochaeris. The sequence goes on from PVLA01001969.1 coordinate 162,119, forward strand.
CTCACCATATTTAATTATTTCAGCTCACTGATACATTTCTCTTGGTTTGGTGATTTTAATTACCACATGCTCACAAAGTCATGTGCACATTCCAAAGGTGCCTATCTCTACCCCAAAATATAATGACCATTCCATTTATATAGTAATTTTGTGACACTGATGAGGAATGAATTTTTAGGGCTCTAGCTAGACACCAATAGTTCAGTGAGATGCATCGTGAACTCTAGGTCACATCTTCTACTCCATTACTGACAAAATTAACCTACTGTTTTTCCTTAATTAAATGAAAACAGCTTTGAGGTCTTTTTAGTTATAGTTTCAACTAACTTCATAATTTCAATATATTTATGCTAATTGCTTTATGATACTTTCTCAAATGAATTAATTCAGCAGGAAAATCATCCTGGGGGGACTCACTGTGCATGATTCAGTGACTGTTCTCTGACTTACCAGGGCTAAATCGTGAGTGGGTATTTTTTGGTATCAACTGTAATCTATATGTACCAGCAATTCAAAAGAGTTAAAGGAAAAAGGAAATGAAAATTTCTTTCTAAATTCCCTGAGGGAGAAAGCAGTTGGCGTTTTAATTGCCTTATTTTTTTTACAACCTTTAAGTAGAATCACAAAATTAGATACTCTTTATTACAGTGACTCAAGTGAGCTCTACATTTATGTCAGCTTCTACAATCAGGCAGAATTAGTTTGGGAAGGGAACTTAAAGGTCATGTATTCCAAACAGATTAGGAAGTATTCTGTGTGGTTTAGTGATTAATGGAAGACTTTGCAGTTAAGTGTGGATGCAACATTTGAATACCTTATAAACAAATGACTGAAAGGGAACAGTCAAAAGAGAGACGCCAGGCTACACATTACAAAAATGGGACCCAGGAGGCAAAGCTGATTTAAAAAAAGAAAAGAAAAGAAAAGAAAAGGTCGCTTCCTGATGTATTGAATTTGAAATGGAAATGTCCAGTAGGCATTAGAGATGCAGGGTTGAAATTTGAAGTCATGAGCTTAGAGTTGGAGGTGGGGATTGAGGATCAGTCTCAGAGATTATTGCTAAGCACCAGCTTCTATGCGATCATCGGGGAGTTAGGATTGAGCACCGAAATTCCAACCAGCATGTGTCAGAGTGGAAGAAAGATGTAAAAGGACCTCAGCACACTCTTCTGTGCATTTAATTATTCCTACAGTTATACTTTGTTCCAAATCAATACAAGGTTATTAACACTATAGTGTACTGTCTTAAAATATAATAATAAACAATGCCCGTATCTAGCCTCAAAAAAAAAAAAAACAGCTAAACCTATTTCTATTACTTTTCACAGCCACACTTCTTGAAAGATTATGAACTCACTTTCTTCATTCCCTTACTTTTTTTTTTAATCGAGGTAATTTGGCTTTTGTTCCCTGTCTTCAGCTTCCTTTATAAGGTCACACATCAATGTCTCCTTACAGTAACCACAGTGCACAAAATAAAAAACTCTACCTGGATAAGCTCACTCACAACCTTTTGTTTATATGACTTAATATGGGTGTGTGATATTTAGTCTTGATTGTGAACTTGAATAGAGAAACATCTAGGAAATTATTGAGGTACACTTCTCGATGTGTAGGTGGGGATTTCTAAACATGATTGGATATAAGGGGTCCAATCTTTTCTGTGGACCAACCCACTGATGTTTCATACCTCTATAGTATTATTGGGAGGTGATGGAAACTGAAGTTGGGGCCTGGATATAGGGGGTGGGTCAAGAGGGTGTGACCTAGGGTACTGCATCTTGTCCTCTATTTTTTGTGTTGGCTATTTCTTTCCCTCTCAGTTTTCTTCCTGGCTGCCATGAAGTAAGTGACTTTCCTCTACTATACCATTCAGCCATGATGTTTCTGCCTCATCACAAGGCTAAAGCAGTGGAGCCCACTGACCATGGACTGAATCCTCCAAAACTGTAATTCAAAATAATATTTACTCATCTAAACTGTCTCATGTATTTGGTCACAGGAATGAAAAATAACCCCAAATGATGTATCACTAAAATTAAAACACCATTACTGCTCAGGCTTAATAACAGGGGATATCACTATGTTTTTATTGTTTTGCATTTGTGAAAATTCTAACAATGCAAAACCCCTAGGGATTTTGTGAGCTGCACTGGCCATCCTAATCATACCTTATTAAACCCTGTATGAAAGCGTTTACTTAATATGATGGAGTAGATGATGTCTAATCTTGATATTGCCCCAGAGTCCACAGACATAGAATAGAGCTAAATCTAAGCTCTTTTTTCTGAATCTATACTTTCAGTGAAACATTGGAGGCAGGCATGATATGGGTAATTCTGTAGCTTCTTGCATTGTTAAATGCTTTCAATTTCTGTGCTTATACAATAAAATAAAACTCCCTCGTCATTTTAAACTGTTTATTTATGAATATTTGTCTCTTTTCATAATATCTTCTATATATATATTGTGCTTTGTGCCATATCCTATCCTGAAATTATGAGTTATTTTTCAGCTCTTAGAAATGAATGCTTTCTTTATTGAATATTTTATCTTTTTTCTTATTTTTGTATATGAGCTATAATTTTTAATTCAGTTACTCACTCTCCCTGCAAGTTTGCCTGAATATCTGCATATATTATGATAGATCCAAAATATTATAGAATTTACATAGGATTTTCAGCATAATATATAATAGTCTTGTTAATATTTGAGTATTTTAAGCTTATAATTTATTATTGTTTCTCAATTGATTTAAACTGAGGTAAGATAATACCCTTAATCTGAGTTATAAAATCTGTGAAGACTATTACCCAATATAGCTTTCATTTTTAGCAAAGATTTTAAGAACAGTAAAAGTAATTCATTTTACATAAATTTTGGGGTAGATATATTGTGCAAATCTATAGCTCAAACTCATAAAGGGTGTTAAAAAATTTTTATATTGATATCTTTACTAAATTTTTTACTCAATCTTTGTATAAATTACCAAGTGATGCGTGTTTAGATAACTCCTACTGAACATTTATTAGGAATTTGTTTATTTGTTTGCTTGATCATTTGGTAATATTGACAAACTGTCAAAATGCACTTCATGAGCCAAGCTTTCTGGTGTGTACTTGTAATCCCATCACTCAGGAGGCTCAAGCTGGAGGGTCATAGTGAGTTCAAGAACAGCCTGGCCACAAAGTGAGTTCAAATTTGAACTGAATTACATAGCAAGACCCTGTCTCACATGAACAAATGAACAACCAAAACCATGAACTGTACAGTATTGAACTCTCTTTTATCTGAAATAGTACATTCTATTATCAGATGTCTGATGTTAATGTAACCACTTCAGTTTTATCTTTTTGTTAGTATATATTTTCTGTGCTAATAATTTTAAATAATAATGTTTTATGTTTAGATATACTCCTTAGAGTAGCCAAGACTGAATGTTATATTTTCATGGACTTTGATCATGTTTTTCCTATTATTTGTGAATATTTTCTACTTATAGTTAGGTTTAAATTCAATGTTTTTTTTTAAACTTCCTCTTTGTCTGGTCTTTTCTTGATTTTGTGTGTCTCTATTTATTTGTTCCTGAAAACTGATCATTTTTAGGATTATATTTTTCTCTAGCAAATAATGTCTTACATATCTTTAAAAACAATTACTGATTGCCTTATAAATTATAAAATATACCATATTCATTCATGCAAGGCTAAAATTTTATCATCTGTAATATTATTTCAGACAAATAAAGTCTTAATATACAGCTAATTTTCACTTCTCCATTATATACTCTTAGTATTTTAAGTCACTCAGAATTATTTTAATCTTTCTAGAAATGTAATCAGTGTTCCTAACATCTCCACATGTATTGATAAATCTCTTTGCTTCTTAGCTTTTTAGCACATCCAGCCATCTGTGAAAGTTTCCCTTCTTCTGAAGGCTTTTTTTTTTTTTTTAATTAGGTTCCGGTCATGATAAACAACCACTATTTTGATTTCCCTGTTTATTAAAAAAGTTTCTGGAAGAGAAGAATATTATTGTTTTGTTTTTCTTTAATCTGAATTAAATTCTCGCCTTCACTTTTAAGAATTTCCTTTCCTTAAGGCAAATTTATATGCATGAATATAATGAAAATGTTATCTCTGCCCATGGTTGGTGGAAAAATGACGTCCACTGAAATGTCTGTATTGTAATCTTAGAACCTACAACTCTAGTAAGTTCTTTGGTGTTATAGCTTAGAAAAATCATGTCCCCCAAAGACCTCCTGTACTCACAGAAAGAACTTTTGGAAAGTGATTGAATCATGGGGAGATGTAAGTGACTTGCTATTAGGGAGTAGGCTCTGTTGCCTACAGGCCTGTCACTGTGGGTGTGGCCTGGCCGGGTGGATCTTTATTTTGTGGCTTCTGGTTTCTCTTTCTACTTCCTAGCCACCAAGATTTGAGCTTTTGCCTTTGGCTTTTCATCATACTTGTGCCTATGTTTTGACAAACAAGGATTGAAACTTTTAAAACTAATTGAAAAAAACCTCTTCCTCTTTTAAACTGCAGGTGTCAGGTATTCTGTCTCAGTGGTGAGGGTACAATGGCAAGAAACACCTAAAGGTCACCCAGGATTTGGAGCCAGATTTATTTACGCCAACTGGCACTGATGGGGATCATTCCCAGAATATCAGGCTCTGATCCCCTGTGCTCTGGGTCTTAGGGATAAGCAAGCAGGAAGTACAGAGGCAGAACGGTTTGTAAGTTGGGAACTGGTTTGTAAAATGAGCATCATAGTTACCACCTATGCAGCACAGTGACCTACTGTTTCCAAGAGACCAGAAGCAACAGGAACTGGAACAGGAACTGTTACCCTGCAACTAAGAACCTGAAGTATCCTGGCTGGGGGTGGAGGGAGCACTTCCTGTTACAAGGAAAGTGACTCATCACTTAATAAGAAGCACTTTGCAACTGCAATGAAGGGAGCTTGAGAAGGTAAGATTTTCATGCATTGTCTGGACACATCCAATTTTGTCAAATAGGTCCTTTTACATTAAAGAGGAGGAAAAGAGCATCAGAATCACAATGGTGCAATCTGAGAATGGCCCAGGTGCCACTGACTTTAACGATGGAGGACCATTAGCGATGAACAAAGGTGGCCTCCGAAGGGAAGGCCGTGGAAATAGGCCCTCTCTGAGACCCACAGAAAGTAACGTCACTCTGTCAATACCCTGACAGTGCAGGGATTTGTAAAATGAACTCCTGCAAAGTTACTATGAAACATGTTCTCTGTCCATTCAGAATTTTTCACATTTCCATGCATCTTAGAGCTTGGTGTGTACAGGACTGGGGACTAGCTCTTTTCTTTACAAATGCATCTTATCATTTATGCTGTAACTTTTTAAAAAAGAGATTACAGATGTTATGACATTTATTAAAAGATGTACTACAATGCTATAGTATTAGGAAAAGAGCCTAGAGATGTCAAGTGATAGCAAATATATAAACAGAAGGAAAATGAACTGTATCATAGTGTACAGAAGCTTGAATTAACCATGCACTATGCATTTAGAAAATATGCATGTAATATTTTATCTTCTCTTTGCATTTCACTTCAACAATCACAGAATCATCTTATAAAGCTTTATATACTCCAATCCAGTAAAGTACCAAAATTGTTTAAGTTTAAATTTGGGTAGGAAGCAAAAGAAGCATTGCTTTTTCTCAGCAGCTACTTGTTTCAGTTCACTGCAGAACTCAGAATTCCAGTCCCAAGTGGAGCTCTGTGATGGTTTAACACTAAAAGCAGCTCTTACGTTTTTTTCTAGTGTCACAACCTTCTAACTAGAGGATGCCAATGTGTTTGAATGTAAGAAAGTACAAAGCATGAACAGCTATACCAATTTTTCAAATTTAACAAAATATTATACATATAATTTTGTTAAAATTGCACTTGCATTATTCTGAGAACATTTATTAAGATATCTGTAGATACTTCTTAAAATTTAATAATCAGGGTGTATTTTTCACAGTGTCCTGTCTTTGATATTACTATTCTTTCCCTTTCTTCTGTTTGATCTTTAAATGATGCAGAACAATACACTCTCAAAGTTAATTCCTATCTTTTATTATTTATTAATTGACAGATAAATTGTATGGATTAGTGGAATAGAACCTGATGTCTTGTTACATGTATAAATTATATTCAAAGTACATACACATTGTGGGGTGGCTGAGTCGAGCCAATTAACACATGTATTCTCTCACATAGCAATCAATTTTGCATAAAAACTCTTTACTTAATTTTAGTATTTTCAGAATAGTATTGGATGTAGCTAAGCCTCTCCTGGGTAGATCCCTAAAAGTCATTGTGCTATAATGATGGATGCGTATCCATGTTTATTCCATGCAATTCACAAAAGCCAAGCTCTGGGAACAATCAAGGTGTAATTCAACAGACAGGCAGCTAAAGAAATTGTGACATATTATACAGACATAAAGAAACATGAGTTCATGTCATTTGCAGGAAAACAGATGGTTTTGGGAACATAATGTTAAGGGAAATACATGGGACATGGAAAATTCAATGTTGTATGATTTCTCTTAGATGCAAAGCCCAAAATAATTTAATTATAGAGTAAAATAAAGAGCAGATGATATGAAACAGGGAGGTAGATTGTTTGAGGATAAACAGGAAGATCAGGGAAAGGTGGACTGGGACAGATATTGAGTAAAAATTGTCAAACACAGCTCCACGAGCAAACGCTAATATGACGGCTCTCAAATCATACACCAATAAAAAGAATGAAATAAAAAATACAACATTCATTAACTATAGCATTGACTGAGAAGAAGAAAATGGGCAAAGATGGTTATAGATGATGTACTTGAGAAGAAAATTATTTTCACAACAATAGACTAAGTACAGCTCCCTGGAAAAAAAGGGTAAACTCTCAGTTTTCCATGAATTGTTCTTGTAGTGATCATGTTTTGAGAATACAATATAAATGAAAATGATTTATTGTGAAATTATGCAATCTTGTCTGAAACTGTACACACAAAATCAACCTAATTCATTCTTATTCATTCGTTTAATCAATGTGTAATAACCATTACACTCATCATTATGTTAACTGACAAATTACTGAACTTATTTGTACAACACAATATATTCTCACTTAAATACAAATCAAATTCCTTTTTTTTTAAGCTTTGCTATTTATGATAAAACTTTAAACTTTTGCCTAAGAGTTTTTAAGTGGGCTTTTTCAAGTAACAGTTTTCATAACTGAAATAAATTTGATAACATGAAAAATTCTAATGAGTATGATAAAGGAAATATTAAGAAAAGATAAAATGAGTCATCCATGGGGATCTAAGAGTAGCCTACTTTAGTTCTGAAAGACTGGGAGACGTTACTCAGCATTCTCATTAGGTTAAATGTATGTTGAATACATTGATTTATGAAAGCACTTCGTGTGAGAAACAGGCTTGGAAGAATGTCTGTAGGCAGAACAATGCATTTTGGAAAATGAAAAAAGGCAAGAAACATGGTGGCTGCAAAACAGGAAGCATTTGCAAAAAATTGAAGAGAACGGTGGAGAAACATGATTTGGAAGGGAATGGCAGGTTATATTTTTTAAAGTGCGTGTGAGGGGTGGGAAAGGGCATAAGAAATAATAAAGAGATGTTTTGAGCATGTGCCAATTCCACAGAATGCATGTGTCCATTAAGTACTGCAAACACATGGTGATAAAAAATTTAAACAATGTAAGAGAAAGAAAGAGGGGACAGGGGAGGAGGGACAGGGGATGGAGAGGAAAAGAAAGAGGGAGAGGGGGAAGGATTGGTTTTAGGAACCAAATTCACAAGGTAGGATCTTTGGGGACTGGAAAGTGTAAGTTCTGCAGGGGAGGCTGAGTGACTAGTCTCAAGGAAGACCTAAGTCTGAAGAGAGTCTGGAGACGGACTTCTTTTTCCTTTGGGGAATGTAGGGTTTTTGTTTTCTTTTTTTTAAAACTTCAACTGACTAAAGGAGACCCAGTAATATTATGCAGGCTAATATGCTGTATTCCAAGCTTAATAGTTTATGTGTTAATCAATCTAAAAAAAAGTACTTTCACATCAATTTCTTGATTGACTTTTGGCCAATCATCAGATCCATAGAGCCTAGCCAAGCTGACAAAATAAAATTAACAGGAACAACTGAAGATGGAAAGCAGCAGATGAAACAAGGTAATATGGACCTGCATCTTATATTTGAAATCCTTGAGATGTATTTGTTTAAAAATTCTGATGGGTGAGTGGTTAAAGACATAAGAGTTGCCTGTATTGCATATTTTATAATGTTTCAAAGAAAGCCCAGTACAGAAATTCCTAAACACTCGAACCAAATGGGGTAAATAAATCAGTTCACATCACTTAGGTAAAGTATCACTGCTTTTTAAATTCTGGTAATAAATTTATGAAAGATGTGCTAAATCAAGGTCGTAAAGGAAAATCTGTAATAGTACAGTATCTTTTTTGTTTCTTTTTCTATTTTTTCCTCAAATGTGGGTTCTTTTATTCCTCCATCATAGGTTCTGACCATAAATTAATATTCTATTGAATTTTATATGGCTATTTTCTACTCCTCTGAATTTTTGGTGCTGGGTTTTGGCAAGCAAGTACCTTTTAGCTGTGCTGGCATATGCCTTGCTTGCAGTAGAGTTTTGGGTTACATTTGTGTCTCCTTTTACCTTTTACCCATTATACAATGACACGATTGGTAATTCAAGAAATTAATCTAAGTATTTATCCCTAGTAAATGACTTCTTATAATGGGGTTCCAGTTGTTTTAATACGTTTTTTCAGTTTTCGTCTCTTTATTGATGTGGACTGGATCTAACACTGAAGATAATAAAGGAATGTTTACAATGTGAATTATGTAGGGCTGGATTAAAACTGAGAGTGACACAGGTAAAAAAGAGGGAAATCTGTACTTTTTCAGAATCCCATTGATAATAACCTGGGGATTTTCTTTCAGCAAAATTCAGATTCTTTCATAACATTAATGAACTCAGCTGCTTTGGTGGATCTGTGTTTATCAATCAAAAAGTAGGAGAATATTTACTCTGACAGTCTAACCATAAGTGAGTACAAAATTTTTTTTGTCTCATTGCCAAATTAGTGAAGAAAAAAGATCTGTTCTCAGCATACTGGACTGGGATTCTAAATTCCAATTTCCAAATATTTACTGAACAGATAGTTTTTAGTTCCTATTTATTTGACTATTTTAGGAGACTGAGATACTGTTGTGCTCTTTTTAAAAAATTTATTTTAAGGGAGAAAGAAAAGAAAATTTTAAAAATCAAAATAGAAAAAACAGGAAGAAAAGTAGAATACAGAGTTCAAAAAATTAACATCATAAAATTGCTAGCTGATATATTACATATTATTAACTTAACAGTAGTTGTTAAAGTTACAAAGTCAAAGCATGCAAAGTGGCTGGACACTCAAACATTGACAGTAAAAAGTCTTCTGTGTTATACTCTTTCAAACTTATACTGTAAGCAGGAGAAACAGTAAGTATTATACATGCTAAATGCTGTGTGAAAGTATTCCGTCGTAATAAATGGAATTTTTTTCCAGTAGAAATATGTATAATGTGCATCTTGTATTTCCTAAATTATTGATAGTGCCATGCAATATCCAGCCTTCACATGAAGCCACAGAGCCAGGGAGTCTAAAGAGCAGTCAGAGAGATTAGCTGTCCAGAACAGGAGGCAGGTGAGAGGAGTGAGGAGAGGAAGAGGAAGCCCTACAGACTAGTCATAGTTAGAGACTGCTGAGCATAGTGGGGTGAAAAGGCTAAGCATTTACACAAATTAATCCAGAAACATCCCAGAATAGAATAGAGTAGAATAGCCAGCAATGTTCTAATGTAATGTTTGTGAAATATGTTAAAGACTATGTACATGTACTATGTACAATATAACTGTGAAAAACTGAAAAAAATTTCCATTGAATAATAACTTCTATTGCTATTATTCTGTATTCACTTTGTGGTTTCAAAAAATCACAAACTCTAATACGTTGTGTACTTACTGTACTTAGCACCAGAAATCATAAATTCTCATGTTCATACACTATCCAAAGGTATTTTACTTCACTTTTAATATAATTATATACTTCTATGAAATGTTCTTCTAGTTTCAAGAATTAAGGAACAGGGCAAAGCACATTGACAAAATTGACCTCAGTTTGATATGACTGCAGTTTATCACAGACAGATGTTTTCCTCACTCTTGGACTTGGCTAACATCAATTTGAAAGCATTATTGTATTTTGTATTTCAATATTACTAATTTATGATTAGGGCCAATGAGATGCATTATAATTTTGTAATGTATTAAAATATGTCTTTAAATTTGATCACTGTTCATGTAACATGTTCTACATTGATTCAGTAAATAGTGGACAAAATTGACCAAATAATAATAGCATACTTACTATCAGTATATGAAGACTGACTAGGTGGAATAGTATAACAAACTGTATTACCAGTGATTTAGTCCGTGGTGATTAACATAAAGTTTTCTTCTTCTGGAAATTGTACATGAGGTAATTAAAAAACTTTTGAAATTCACTGAATCTGATCATTGTAACACTAGTGAGTATTATACACTTAACCTGGAAGACCAAGATCTACCTGAGAGATAAAAAGATAAAGTATGTAGAATCTTTTGACATGGAAGTGCTGAGTTTCCATAATGCATATAGGTACAGATATATTGAACATGGTAAGTAGAATAATTTTTGGGAAGAAAATTTACATTAAAGTTACCTTAGAGCTGAGGTATCAGACAAAGTTGAGAAAAAATAACTTTTGGGAAAGGGAACAATTTAAATTCTGTCTAAAAGGTAAAAGTTCCAAACATATATTCAGAGTCCAGTGAATGTTTTAAAGTTCCAGAGATGAATATGAATTTAAAAAATGGTAGTCCTAGAACACTAACCAAAGATAAGCTGACAAAGAGTGATTTCCCTTGTTTGATGGCACATACCTTATAGTGCAGAATTTGGGGAACCGCTTAATATCTTTTATAAAGGCATTGGTCTCTTATTTATATTTAAGAAGTAGATGGGATAATGTTCTCAAAAAGAACAGGAAAGTACCTGTCAGGAGGTATAATGAAGATCAAGGGACTTCCATTTGATGAGCACCATTTGAGCTGGAAATTTCAATAATAACCATTTTTAACACTTTCTGTGTCATCTTCAGATTTTATTTCTTGTGTTTTCTTAACTTGTCCAGTGTACCTTTAGAATCTTCAGTGATGCATCTTTAAACCCAGATTGCTATTGATAGCTGTTAGCTAAGCATAATAGTTATCATCTTTCTTTGTTTTTCTCAAATATGAAAAATCTCTTGCATATCTTAAGTGAAAGCCTTCTCTGCTTAATGTTATTGGTAGGCAAGGGCTGTACTATACATTTTCAACAGAGTTCTACCCAGTATTATTGTGCTAAACAGTGACTTGTGATTATGGCAGTATCGATGAAATTTGATATATAGTTTAAGTACACTTTAAATTACATAGAGAAAAACTGTATGGTAATATGAATATTCATTCATTATTCTGAAAAAGGGAGAAGGTAATTTGTCACTTTTTAAATATAAGCCCCAAGTAAGAAAAATATTTTTTCTTACAAAGAACACAGGATTCAGATTTAGAAACGTTGGTGTCTAAATCTCATATCAACTGTAGCAGTGTGACTTTTAACCTATCATGGTATATATTAAAAACAAACTTTGACAATTCTCTTTATATTCATGAAAGGAAAGAGAGCCTGTAGTCAAGATGCTTTGGCTGGATGTTGTGGTCTATGCCTGTTATCCTAGCATTCAGGAGGCTGAGACAGGAGGATCTCTCCACATTTAAGGCAAGCCTGGACTACATAGCAAGACCCTGCATAAAAATAAATAAATAAAAATAAAATAAAAAAGAAGATGTTTAAATTATGTTGAGATGCTGCTAATCATAAGCGTATTTAGACAATCAAGAAATTGCTTCTGACAGGGCTGCAGATATTCTGTTGACTGATACAAATGGTCATTGTTAAATATATGCATTATGGTTCTATCAGTTGTGGCTTCCAATAGTCAATTTCTAGAAGTGAATTTCATGTTTTCCATCTGATGTACACAAAGAAACTTCCTATAGTTTGTTTTTTAAATTTTTTAAAAATTTCATTTTAAAGAGGATAAAATTAAACAGAACAAAACATTATAAGAAAACAGTGTAAGAGACACAGATTTCAAAGCAAGACAACAGGAGATCTTCACTGTCTTTCATATTGTCTCTTGTTTTCTTCCAAAAGGTCCTTATCTTCACGCACAATGAATTCATGCAAAACAAAATAGTATTAAACTGATCGGAACCGGATGATGAAGGCATTTGAGGTCTTCAAAACCAGACAGTAGGGAAGTCAACAATGGCTGCCATAGTGTCTCTCATTATCTTCAAAATAGCTGTCCACACCTTCATGTATGTTGAAATTAAACAATACAAAACAGACTAAGATCACTCTGAACAAAGAATAATAGCATTGCTGGATTTCACAACATGTCACTACAGAATCAGCACCGGGTACCTTAGTACCTCTTTTTCTTCAAAGTAGCTGTTCATTTCATCTTGCATTATATAATCAATTCTCATAAACTGTTTAGGAGAAAGTCTACACCTGCATGAGTCTCTACATGTGTAACTATCCTTTCTGTATTAGAGGGAAAAACAAAACAAGACAAAACAAAACAAATTCCTAGAAAAACATGAAACATAAAAACAACAAATAAACAACAGTAGCGAAGAGCTAGGAACACTGACAGTATAGGTCTTCAAAACAAGGTGGAATGAGCACAACTAGCATTTTACATAATGATCTTTAAGAGTTCCACAGATCACAATATAATAATATGCACAATTGTTTCAGTCCTATGAATGTTAACAATTTTGTTTCAAGAACTTATAGAATTTGTAGCACAATCATCTTAACTATCCTAAGTATGCTTATATATTTTAGATATTTTTTTCTTTTCCCTTCCTACAGTTTGAAAAGTTATTTATTTAAGCTCTGTAATGAAACCTTTTAGGAATAAACTCATTTTACTGTTACAATTTGATATAAACAAGAAATAAAGTGTGTGCAATATATTTCAAACTGCTAGAGGAAAAGTTATTGAAAATTTTCATCATAAAGAAATGATAGATGTTTGAGAAGATAGATATGTTTAATTTGACTTAATATTACACAGTACATACATATATTGAAACATCACTTGACCCCAGAACAATTTATATTAATTTTGAGTTTTATATCAATGAATAATTTAATGTAAAGTTTAAAAACTACATTTAAGGAAAATGTCATGTACCAGAATTGTCATGATATGCCTGAAAGATTATATGAGATAACTCATAATTTCATATTTTTCATTAAGATCCATTAACATGAAATATGTTATCTATTAATTAATCTAAATTATGGAAATATCAAGTGTCTTTTTATATTTAAAAGCTGAAACAGTACAAGAATAAACCAATTCTACAGAGATGTAAAGCGATCATATCAGATGTGAAAGCTTCATGTTTTCATCCAATATTGTACAACTATCATACCATATTGATTAATTTTTAATCACATTCTAACTTGAAACACGAATCCTCTACAATATACTCACAGCGTCACCTGGATCATGGCACAGTGAATGTCCTCAGGTAGCCACGACAAATGATGATGTGAGAGCACGCATTTGTTATGCAAACTTTATTTTTAAAAATTGACCTTGAAAAACTCATAAATTATTGAATTGATTTCCTGTTAAACATGGAAAATTAAATACATGCATTCGTCTTTACTTCCTCTCAAAATATAACCAAAATGGCAATAATGTGTTCACATAAGTAAATAATATATACTTCAGAACAAATAAAAAGTATAAAGATAATCTAGGACAAAACAATTTTGGAAGAGAAAATGTATTTGAATCTGTAGAAACTAACAGCATTCTTGAGCTGTTGCAGTGGCAGTGGAGAAACAGCTTGATTTCCATTCAGAAGTAATAAGACACTTCAAACCTTGGCAACCTCTAAGGAAGGTAGAAAAATGAGCTGCAAAGCATAGCATTTGAATTCTTTTAAAAGTGTACTGATTTTCAGCATTGTAGTTTATGGCATTCAAAACAGCAATCTTTAGAAAGAGCGATCTGGAGATACCCACACCAGGCAGACCTGGAACACCTAGCTGTAGGAATGCAATCCCAGAAACACTAGAGGAGTTGGAAGTGCAGACAGTGACTGGCGTAAACCTCACATCCCTTCCCATTCTTTTTCCCTACCGTTGGCATCTAGGCTCGTACAGTTTGGGCAGGGAATAGTGTTCTGAGTAATATAACTGGCCTGAATAAGTCCCTGAAGATGCTAACAGATTTTCAGACTCACTTGGTAAGAGCTGCCTGCAGACACGGAGCATCTGCCCTGCCATTCGGTCCTTCCTTTTCACACATAAACACACAATCAGGAACCGCAGATGTTCCTGCAAACCTGGAAGACAAGATGAGCACTGATAACCAAAGGTAATTTCCTCAGACAGACAAGAAAAACCACACACCTCTTAAATGAGAGCTCAGAAAATAAAATGGAAGCTTTCATAAATTCAGAAAGGATAACATTGAAGCCATTCTGAAAAACATAGAGAAATCAGCATCATAGTATAATGAAACCTGAGCAACATCTCAGATGGCTGATACAAGGTATTGGAAATTCCAGAAGTAGAAAAAGACATAGGTCATGATGCACTCAGACTCTCTGGCTAAACTGGATAATCAGAAGCAATAGCTGCATTGCATTTGTGCTGGTATCGCCATGTTACATGGTTTTACTACAGTGACCTTCAGAAACACTTGTTTGCCAATTAATATGAAATCTTTACAGTAAATAGACTTTGATTGAGGTTAACATTTTAAAACTTAAATTGCCCAGAATTACTCTGTGCACAATTTCAAGTGAAAGTACATTTACCTGAAGCTAAAGCTGGAGGTCATCTGTGTGTAACAGAGGCATCAAAATTCATATTTGGAAGTTGAAGAAAAAAAAAAACCTTCCAAATTAAATGTTGTGTGCTATGCGTTTGCACTGAAAATGTCAGAGTGGATGTAGAAGAACTTTCTTTTAAAACAGAGCAAGTACGAGGCTCCTTGGTGACTCTTTCTTAGAGATTCACCTGACTTCAAAAAATAAGTGACAGTACTGGGTTTTTGAAATTGAACATAGAGATCATGTAGACATGCCCTTTAAAGGATCAATAACTTAGTTGGTAATGAGTAGTGTGTATTTCAAGAAATTCAATACCAGAAAATATAGATTGGGAATTCTATTATATTTAAACTCTAAGACTCAAACAAAAGGACCAAAGAATTATAAAAGAACAGGATAGAGTCCACGGTCTTTAATAAATCACCCTGAAACCTTCCCTGCGTGCCAACAACAGTCCTGTTACAATGATTTAATTACGATCTAGGTCTTATAGCTTATTATGAAGGTGTTTCCAGGACAAGAAGGTGGGTCTGTCAGTTTCTACTTAAAAAGAATGACAGGCAAACAGCCACATGCGGAAAACTCTCTTGCTGAGGAAAAGAGTCCTTAAGGCAAGACAAATCGAACAAAAATCTGTATGGGCTTCAATAAGCCTCAGTCTTTAAAATTTCATTTCTTAAGTTTGATCTGGCTTTTGTGAAGTTTGCAGTGTATTTGGAGTTCTTTTAACAATAAGCAGTGAACTGTAACTACCACCCTATTTTTACATTAATTATAATTTATTTATCCTAATGTTAATAGGCTAGAGTGTGTCACTATTTTTCTGTGTCTGGAATTCTTTTTCTGGATCAAATCCATAGACTGTTTCTCTCATTCACTTGTAATCATAATTCTTTCCCAAATTCTTTCGTTATTTCTAAATAAGATAATAAAACACTTTAATCAGTTAGGCATTACCATAGGATTTTGGAGGATAAAGGGGCTCAATAAGAATCAATACACATGTCATTGATTCGAGCTTTTTCATGAAGAAACACAATCCCCTTTTCTGATTTACACGTTGGGATTATATGCGAGTATTCCTCAAAAATATCTGTTTAAGCACCTTTCCATCTTATTCTCAAAAAGGCTACAAATGTACGCACAGAGACATATATACACATCTATTTCTACGTATTAAATTGCTTACAAAAAGATAGCTTGAAATAAGAAATCCTTGATAAATATTTTATCCTGGACTTCTGTCTTCAAATCACTTTTGTAGGGATCCCCTCAACTTAAAGAAATAATGTCATCCAACAAGCCAATGACTATTACCTAGACTCGTAGATTGAAGTTCAGAAGGCAGCCCCTTTCTTAATTTTGGCATCGTAGCTGGGTTTGGGTATACGGATGTGGCAAAGTTTTGAAACTTGTGCCTAGAAAGTAATCACTGGGTTCTTAAATATTTGTTTTCTACCTAAATGTTTCCACCTCTTTCTTTTCTCATTACAAATTTCATAGAACTGTTTATTCTTTAGTAATAGGTTTTTTCACACTTTTGCACTTCTTCTAGTACTGGCTGTAAGCAAATCCTTTAGCTGTAGCTAAATTCTTGTTCTATAAAATTAAGGTGTAGAAATGGATTATTATTATCTCCTTCCACCACTGGTATTCTAAATTCTACATTAAAATTAAAGGTCATCTGAAAATATTTTGTAGTAATAGGCATAAAAGTTATTATTTACTAAGTAACACTCCATTTGTGTTTTCCCATATAATGTTTTAAAACCACATCAGCTGTTATGCTTACAAGTGAATTGAAAAACAAAATTTAACATATCCTTCCCAATAACAGCATAGATTTTGAAAGAAGGATGTGTAGCGGCAAAACCATTTCCTTTCCCATTACTCTGTATTGAAGTTATTGCTTCTGTTGAAAAAGCCACCGTGTTTCCAAAGTCTGGACATCCACTTCCTTCACATTTAATCTTCATTATTGAGAAAGAAAAGAGAGAAAAATGTTTGTCTTCTCCTTCTCTTCTGTCTGTATTCAATGTTATAACAATTGCAGTTTATCTCTAATGAAACTGCAGGAACAGTTGACTGAATATTTGGAGACATTTAGGGAATTCTCAGAGCCCCAGTGTAACACGTCCTGACCCCACCATGTGGCAATGATTCCACATGGTGTTTGGAATTATAAATCATGGCTATTAAAATAACTATTTCATCCATCTTGTGTCATTGGAATGAAAATCACCAAAATAGCTGAAATCTCCTTTCTGTTCAACGTGATCGTATGGGGTGGTGGAAATATCCATTTTAGCTAGCCTCAAGTAAATAATACTCACTGAGTTTTTGGGGTTGCTTCTGAGAAGAGGCACTGTCATACTTTGTTTGCTAGACTTCTGTATTGTGAGTATAAGAAAAGGAGGTTCATGTGCAGTAGTCATTGGTTTAAAATATAAAGAATTTATTAAAACAGCAGTGAGATCGACCATAAATAAGAATTAAAAAATAGTTTTCATTGTGATGATGACTTTTTAATGAGTATTTCTAGATGGGCTCATAAAATTTAAAGGTGCATATGACCTGGCAGGATGATTGCCAGTTAAATCTCTTTATGTACTGTTGCCGGTGTGTGTTTGTGGCAGAAGTACGGGTGAGGAATAGGATATGCAGTGAAGTAAGATGTGTTTGCTAATACTGGAAGGAGGGCATGCCTGATCCTCAGTTCAGCTGTGTCTGCATCTATCTATGAGTTTCACTCAGTGTTGCCGAAAAACATCAAAGGACGATCAGTCCTGGAATTAAGCAGCTCTATCAGTCCTATGTCCATCCGCTCCTTTTAAGCTACTCAGATTTCTCTGCCACTTTCTTTAAAAGCATTGCATTCAGCCTAGTTGAAAGAGCAAAACAAATGACAGTTCAGTTATGTGTTAGAAACGTGCTTCGCATCACACCAAGACAACCGTCTGAGCAATGTGTCATCTGGATTCAGAGTCACACAACTGCAGAGGACAAGATGCTCAGCAGTTTCCACAGTGGAAATTGGTGAACTTACTCTCCAAATTGTGAACCAAGTGTGTGTCATCCTTGCTCCAAGTTGAGTCTGTGTCAATTTTTTTCTACATTATTCTGAGATGTGCTTGGGCAGAAGCTGTAAATCATTTTTTTTTGACAACCTATACATCTATAGATCCCCATTTCTCTTTTACTTACACCAACTTGTTAACTGCTACAGATTCAGAAAACAACCAGGAGGATTCATTTCTTGCCATAAAAGATTCACTGAAATGTTATCCCATGCTTCCTCCTTGTCTGGTGGTCACAAGCCACCCAGTCAGTCTCCTTTCCAGTCATTAAAATCCATTCCTATGCCCACTTACTGCCTGTTTTAACTCCTCCTCTGGTGGCATTTTTTAATTTTAAAATACTTACTTCCAAGCACAGGCATGTCAGTTCCATCATGACTTCCACTTCAGTCTAATCTCACAAAAATGCTGTAAGATGTGATTAGACAATAATAAGGAGCTGGCCTGCCACTTGCTAACAAGTTATAGAACTTAGTTCTAATTTAACTACATAGATGTAGTGGAGAAGCTTAATTTTGTCCACTTATTTGGCTTGGCTGCTGCCCAAGGTATTAGCCAAGTGTACTGTTAGGCATGTGTGAGTGGCTGAGGAAGGCCTCACCTTGGGGAATGTGTATGATTTCTGGCCTTTTCCTGTCTGGTATTGTTCCCTGCTCTGCTTCCCAGCAACCAGGAACTAAACATTTTGCTTCACTATGTCCCAGAGCCATGATTCTGTCTCAAAATCAGCTGCCCAAAAAGCAAATTATGTGAAATTGTTAGCCAGATTAAACCTTTCCTCCTTTAATTTATACCTATAAGGATTTGTGACTCAGAAATGGGAAGACTGACTAATACAGCAAATTGGAGCCAGAAGTTGGATAGCTGATGCGGATAGACCTCACCATGTGGTTCAGAAGCTGTTTGGTTTGCAAACCTCCTGGTTTGCAGGAGGAGTTTGGGAAGGTTTAGATACACAAGCTAAAGAAGCCCAAGAATGCTGTAAGCAGAATCTAATAGATAATTTTGTTGAGCTCAGAAGATTACAGCATTGACAGGAATGAGGCCAGGTTCAAGAGATTGCTCCTGGAATAAGGGCTTCACTGGTGATTGGACTACAGGTTACGTGTTTTATACACGGAGAAAATTTTTTCTGTATTTTCTCTGGCACAACTACCCACAAGTACTTGAAAACATGTTCAATATCTGTAGCCACCAAGAAAATGTAAAGCAAGAATGATCTGATTTTGTCTTTTTCCACTCAGAATGGTTATCATCCACAAGACAAACAAAAAGTGTTGGTGAGGATGTGAGGAAAAAGAAACTTTTCTACACTGTTGGTGAGATCATAAGCTAATACAACTCAAGAATATAAAGCAGTGTACAAGCTCATCACAAAACTAAAAACAGAAATCCCATTTGAATGTCTCTCCTGGATATTTTCTTGAAAGAGCTGAAGACATCACAACAAGTAATACACATGTACCTATGGTTACAGAAGTACAATTAACAAGAGCCAAACTGTGAATTCAGCCTAGCTGCCCAATAACAGATGAATGGAGAAAGACATTGTGGTACGTTTACACAATGGAGTATTATCCATTCTTTTATTATTTATTTATTTATTTATTTTTGGTGCTGGGAGTTGAACTCAGGAGCTTGCCCTTGCCCAGGAGGTGCTGTGTCACTGAGCTATGTCTCCGGGTAGTGTCATTCATTATTAAAAATGGTTACCTTTGAATTTACAATGGTAAAAAGAGAGTCAGAAGCAGATGACCAATTGTTGCAGTTTCTTTTACATGAGGACCCCAAAGTTTAAATAATAATTAAGACAAATGAGAAACAGGTAGGGTGGTAGAAATGGGGAAGGAGCTCAGTAGAAGATTTCAAATGAAGGCGTGGGAGAGGGTCAGGCAAGGAGTGCAGGAAGCTGCAGGAATGAAGTCCTAGGTTTAATGAAGACAGCAGGAAGGCAGAGAGGTCAGCCAGTTTGAATGCCTGCTGCCCAAAGCTGCAGGCTGTAAGCAGCATCAGCCAAAGAGAGAGGCCTTGTGCGAGGCTGCAACCTGCAAGTCTTAGGGGTGGCATTTCCCAAGTCCTCCGGAATTCACATCTTAACACCGCTATTTGTCTGGATGCAGGATATAGAACTACAGGATGTGATGTTGCCAACAATTTTAGTGGTGCAGTGTTCTAATTCTTCTCTAGCTGACTGCTCCTCCATTTTGTAATGGAAATGTATATGTGCTATTGTTCTGCCTTGGGATGATACAAGTTGCTTTTGTGGTTTTGCAGAAGTTCAGAGCTAACAGTTTATGTTTATTGTCAGAAAAGACTTTGACTCAGAGTTTTCAAACACTGATACTTCTGAGTCTCTGAAGAAGAAATTACTGTTTTTCCATTTGTACACAGAATATTTGCATCATGTGACGCAGAATTATGAAGCCCTGGCATTTATTTGGAGATTGTATATGGCTTAATGGATATGTTTGGCTGTAAAATTGACAAGGGGTAGAATGTAGCTGTTAACCTGATTGCCAACTCAATTGCTTTGGTGGGACCCAGGGGATAAATAAAGAACATCGGCACATGTGTCTGGTGTGTTATGGAAATCTGACCTTGTGTAATATACCTGGTCCCTGACCCTATTCTCTCTGGCTTCCTAACCACCATGGACTAAGCGCCTTTGTTCCCTCATGTTCCTCCACCATGATATTACACCTTGAAATTAATCATGTAGACAAAATCCCCTAAAATCACAAACTAAATTAAACCTGCCCTCCTTTATACCATGGGTGTCAGGTATTGTGTCTCAGCATTGGGAACCCTGAATAACACAGTGGAGATGTTATAATTCACCCAGATAATCTTTCAAAAACTCACTCATAGTACCAAATTCAGTAGTTTGGTACAGAATCAATGTTTGGAGCATGAATGTCTCTCGCTACTGTTATATGAGCTACTGACATAAACCTTTTGGAAAGTGAAAAACTTGAACCATTTTGTGCTTAAATGGTTCCCTACCATCCAATCCTCAAATTGTGATTCTGAAAACATTTCCAGTGGAATTCCACTTATTCCGTGAACTTAGGCAACCTTTAAAGCCTTTCTATACCAACTGTTAAATATCACAAATATTTAATCGTCTAATTCATTTCCAATGAGATCAATGTTCTGAGGTAAGACTGGTGGCACATCTGTGCAGTATTGGTTTGTGCTGCCTATTTGCACTTGCCTTTGTACCCTAATAATGCTAAGTCCTTACTCTGATTACAGGAAATACGTTGATGTGAGTAAATTGATAGTTGACATCTTCACTTGTATAATTAGGTGTGTTATATTTGATCTGAAAACCCTATTATAAGATAGTTGTCACTTCCACTTATAATTGATTTGTGTGTCCTCACCATTACCAAGTCAATGGTAAGATCTAATATAGTATCTGTACTTCCCAGCTACTGACAAACACATTTTATCTGGAAATTATACCTCAAGGCTTCTTCATGCAATGACTTTCCTATCACCAAGGAAGTTTATTCATTTACTACATTCTTTGTTTCAAGGTATAGAAACAAATCATTCATAAACTAATCCATCTGTGCACTTCTTAGTTTCCCTATCTCAAGAACATGGGTAGCTCACTCTATGGATTTAATTTGGGCAACTATTTAAGCATTTCAATTCACTTCAAAAATGACTCTCAGGGGTTTCTGATGTGAATCTTTAGAATTCACATTAATGTTCACCTAAGTTCTTAGGTATTGCTGGAATTGGGTGAATGCATGTGTGAACATTTTTATTAAGCTGGATTCAAGAGTCATTCACATGACCATGCAATCAGCATGGGAATGAAACTAGAATCTACCAGTGCACATACTGTTCTCTGAGCAGCAGACCTAACTGTTTCTGTGCCCTCAAAAGAGGTCTCAGCTGCAGTGATGGTATGGAATTACTTTATTGTCTTCCGCCAGGCAGTTCACTTTCTTCCAGGGTTTTATAGTATGCAGAGAGTTTCCAAACAGCAGTGGCATCTTTCATGTATGCATAAATGTGTATGTGTGTGCATGTGGGTATATATATGAATGCATCTTGTATTCCTTGGGCGTGGAGGAAATCACGATGTTCGCACTGTACAGCAATGGCAGCTGAAAACCCTTAGGGGCTCCTTCAGTAAACACACAGACAGAGAAGCACACTGAATATGGATGGGTTGTGCTCCCTGAGTGCATCTGAACTTCTCACATTATGTTCTCTTGTTTATATCATTTCTGCTTATTCCCTGAGACCTGCTGAGCAACTTCTTTTATGTCTACATGTTTCCTTAGCACGACCAAGGACATGATCATCATTTTTCAGCTGAGCATGATCTGATTTATTTGCTCTGTCAGTTTCCACTGACACCTAATAGTAAGCTAGTAATTGCCTTTTCAAAAGCATATATTGAGAGCCTGTATCAGATTATCTCTGCATATATACTAGCTGTAGACAATTCTAAAATCAACTGAGCAATTGAATCAAAAGTGATACCTCCATAGGCAAATAGCACCATCTGAGCAAAAGCATCTTTCAGTTTTTTAAATAGTAACAACTTTAATGAGATAAAATCAATTAGCATAAATAGTACATATTTAAATATAAACGTAAACATATTGATGTATCTTACCCCAGTGACACAGACGCAGAGTCACTATGCAACCGCCTCAGTCACTCTCACGTTAGCTCACATTCTTTTGTGTGCTTCTCCAGCTCTATCTGTCCTCTTGTTACTGTATAACCGATGACCTGCTTTCTGTCATTACAGATCAGTTTATAGAATCTCATTGAAACAAAATCATACAGTGATCATTTACTTTTGCCTGGCTTCTTTCATCCAGCATATTACAGTAATTCATCCATGTCATAGTGTATATTAAAATGTCATTCTCTTTGTTATTGACTTGTATTACTTTACATAGATAGCTCACAATGTTACGTATCCTGCTGTTTACTAGTTTTGGTGATAATTAGTAAAAATTCTTAATTGTGTGTTTTCTGATGAAATGTGTGTTGTAGCCATTGTTTTGTTCCCTTTTAGGTGAATTGTCTGTCTTTCACTGCCTTTGTGGCATTCGCTTTGTTTCTTATCAGTTTGGACATTATGTACCCAAGAGTTTTCTTGAAGAGAGAGAATGGTAGAGACATTTATGTAACTTGATATTCTGTGAGTTTCTTGTTTCTGAGACTTGGTATTAATTGCCATTTTAAGAACATTTTTAAAGAATGTTTCTTAAAATATTTTCTCTATTTTCATTCGTCTTCTGGATTTCTAATCACAAGTATGTCTATCTTGATCCCATTATCATGGTACCTAAGGGCTTGTGTGCGCTGATCTTTTTTTTCTGCTTTCACACTTTTTTATTCTGGGTTACAGTTCGGTTAATTTCTTTAGATTTATATTCAAATTCATTGCTTCTTCCCTTAGTGATTTATGTTCTACAACAGAACTCCTCAAATAGTCTTGATCCCTGTAATATTTTTCAGTTCTAGAATTTTTTAGTTCACTGTGTTTGTGATATTTATCTCAGATGAAATTTTACTTCTACCCTTCATGTTGTTTTCTTTTTCAAATGCAGACATCATTTAGATTATTTAGAGGAATGTATTTTAGCTCATGGTTCTAGTGCACTGCCAGCTGGTACTTTCAATTCTCGGTCTGATGGTTTGAGATCGTTTTGTATGTGGGCTTCTCATGGTTGCCTGCCTGGTTGAAGGCATACCATGCTATACCGTGTCTGCTTAGCACGTTTGATAGTTAAATAGTTCGTTTAGGACTGTAGACACTGACTAAATTAATTTTGTCGTTGAAGTCTACCGTGCTTTTCTTCCGTCTGGTATTTAGCGTGAGAGGCTATTGTTAATATGGTTATATTCGGCGTTTGCAATTTGTCATGAGTGTCGTCACCGTAATCACCATGACTTCCAGTTTCTCCACTCACTGCTCGTATTTACAATGTGGGGAAATTGCCACATGGTTTTCCTAATACCCCTCCACACCTGCCTTCAGGAATTACCTTCCCACCTTTTCTCTGCATTTCTCTGTAGAGAATCTCTGTTTTGCAGCTCTCCAAGTTGAATCTTTCCTTGCTAGGTCAAGAAACACTTGTTGGCATTTTGATATATTGCAGCAGAGGACAAGGTTCACTGACATTTTGATTAAGTTCATTGTTAGGCTATCACTCTACCCGCCAGTCTCTGTGATTCAGACTTCACCAGTCTGTCTGCCCACTTTCAGGTGTAGCTCTGAGTCCAAAAGTGTTCTGGGTCTTGCTAATAAATTTCTCCTCTCCTCTCTTCTCTTCTCTTCTCTTCTCTTCTCTTCTCTTCTCTTCTCTTCTCTTCTCTTCTTTCTCTTCTCTTCTCTTCTTTCTCTTCTCTTCTCTTCTCTTCTCTTCTCTTCTCTTCTCTTCTCTTCTCTTCTCCTCTTCCCTTTTCTTTCTCTTTCATTGTGTGTGTATATGTATTGTGTGTGTTATGTGCCTAATTTTTTTGTGTTCCTATGACTGCTAATCTTAACCCTCAAATTTATCGGCTTGAGTGATACTTATAAAATTAGTAAAGCATCTTCTGGGTGTGTCCGAGTGGGTGCAGGATGTGTGAGTTTGGAGATGTCATCTGATGCCCAACCCACTGCTCTCTGGTGCTGATCTCCTGTGCCCTGGTTTCCATCAGGAGGGAGCAGCTTTACCCCAATGTATCTTCCGACAGGATAGTTGTGTCTAGGAGCCAGCTGGCAGTGCACTAGACCCATGAGCTAAAATACATCCCTCTTCTTTTCAGTTATAGTATCAGGTGTTTTTTCTCTGCAGTGGGAAAGCTGACCAGTACAGTGTCCACGTATAGACAGTCCACCTGCAGGCTACCGTTTTCTTCTAGAGGAGATAAAGGAGCTGAGTTTGAGTGGATTTTCTATAACAGTTGTCATTCCCTTCCCTCACTAAAGCTGCAATTTTCATTTCACAGAAATCAGGTCAGTGAAGGAAATGACAGAAAAGGGTTTTGGTGGAATTCAGAACTGGCTGCCACTACCTTTCCCCACCAAGCATCAGAGCAGGTAACTCTTCTCTGTGGGTGTCCGCCAAAGTTCTTACAAAAGTCCTGCGTGAGGTACGGATCTCAGGGCTTGACACTCATGCTAGACTAAGCAGTTTGTTGAGAATGTGTACCGAGAGAATTTTCACTGATATATGCAAGAGTCAACTTTATGACTTTCTTTTGCTTCTGACAGGAGTGGTTGTGGACAGGTGCCACTGTGTTTTTCCAGACAAGCTGATTTTAGCCACCCCAAGATCCTCTTTTCCTGTAACATCAAAAGATAGCTTCTTCATGAGACTACAGTTCATGATTTTTTGAATCAGAAATGATCTAGGGATATTTTACCTAGCAGCCCTTCTAAGCTCAGTCCGAGTTTACTGCTACAAGTAAGTGGAGTTTGAAGCTAGGCTTGACGGCATCACCTGTAAGGTCAGCATTCCAGGAAGCTGGGGCACGAGGATTGCGAGGTGGGGGCCCAGACTGGACAACTGAGTGAGAGCTCATCTCCACCTCCCCCCAAAAAGAATAAAAGAAAATAAAAAGAATGGGATTGTAGGTCAGTGTGAATGCCTTGTGTTCATTATCTAGTACTTCGAGAGGAAAAAAACCCGTAATGTTTTGCTTTGTTTTTGACCTTCTCCTGGCTTGTCTTTGCTGTGATCTACTAAAGGGCCCTCGGGCCCTGTGTGTCTTCTCTTTGCTCCCGTTCTTTATTTCTTTATCTGTGGATTTTGCTTATCACAGATGCTTTGTGTATCTTTTGTACTTTGGATTGTACAAAATAGTTTTTTTTTAAATGAGTATGTAGATGTGTGTGTATATTAATGTGAATTTTTATTTTTGCTTTGATAAAGAGATTTACAGATTTTTATGCACGTACCATCTAGTACTGTGATTTTGACACGTTACTTGTTACAAGGAAGTTTATAATACAGGATAGACAGTTGCGGATTGTTGTTATATTCCAGGAACAACAGACAGACATATCACATGTGCAAATGACCATGGAAACTCTTTTAAGTTGGAGATCTCTCTATGGGAGAAATTATATATAATTGATTCTAATATTTGATTATGTATCTAACACTACATTGAAAAACTTGACAGAAAACAACTATTTCAAAATTCTAAACCAAATTTTCATTTAAAAGCTTTGAAAGAAGATAGTAATTGAAGGGAAAATAATTATTTCAAACTACTCTACTTCTGTCAATAATTATTTCTCATATTGCATAAATTCTAACAGCTTCTATTGCAAAGCCACTTGAAAATCATTATTAAGAACCAGTAGTGAAATATTATCATCTTGGTTCAGATGTAATATATTCATCTAAATTTGTTTACAGGAAACTTTCAGGAAGTAATCTTCCTTATTTCAAGTTGCTCAGACTACAGGTTGGCTCAAGGGTTTAAGTCTTCTGCATATTTTATTTACAAATTATTTAAATTCATATGTCTGATTTTGATTTAGAGATCAATAAAGTGAAACTTCATGTCTTTAGCTGATTTTTAGTATTCTCTAGGTAAGACATTGTCTGTGGGAAACACAATTTTCTATGTACTTAGATTTTAATGTTGTTATATTGAAGCAAAAGTGCCTCTAAAATCTGTCCATATTTTTAAACATAAAAATTTATAGCTGAGCATATGCAGTAGGTAATTTTACTTTTTTCTCTCAACTCAGTACTGGTACCATATAAGAAACTTGTAATGACATAATTAAACAGATTATTTTCCAAGTTTCACATTTTGACTATGCTTAAATGCACCAACCTCAAATAAGATATTTAAGTATATGGGTACAAGATATATTTAGTGAGTTTTGAAAGAAGTCATAGCACTCAATAATAGAAATCCTATATATTAAAATCTAATCTATTACAATGTTTTATGCAATATAGTTTTTAGAGGGTAGAATACATTATGTTAGCATGTAAATATGCTTTCTTCTGCAGTATTATAGAAGATGCGTATGTTAATCTTTACATCTATGTTTCCTAAAACACGCATTTACATTGTAAGGGAAAAAATGCAATTTTTTCCCACATAACTTGGAATGGTTACCCTAGGTCTTGGTTAATTTTTTTCTCATTGCTGAGACAAAATAGCCAAAGCCAAAAGTTAAAACTTTTATTTAGTTCACAGTTTGTGGAGGATTCAGTCTGTAATCAGCTCTCTCTAAGGTAGGGTGATGTGGTGAGGGCCAGTAGCTCATGGCAGCAGCAAACAGCAAAAGCAGCAACATCCATATTAAATATGCCTGGAAAAAATGACAATATGATAGACTTTATTTCTATTTTATATCATCTAGTAGAGATTAATTATAAAATGTGTTGATTCCATGTCAATGTTAGATTCACTGAGTAGTGCGAATAATGAAAAGAAGTTGTTATGTTATGATGCCTTGCAAAAATAAAGCACAGGGATACACCCAAGGTATGGGAACCCGCATCATATCAAACCTATGATATCCCCATTTTATTAATAATAATTGATCTAGGAGAGTCTCCACTTTCCCATTCCACCTCAAACCAACTCAGTAGAAATCTTTGTTAAGGAAATTTTCAAATTCCCTTTACTATATTTCTTCTAAAGCATCTCAGGTGCTTTTTCTTGGTTCAACAAGATTAATAAGCAAAATTTGTTTCACTTTATCTAGATACAGTATGTCTTATGTGTTTGTGGTGGGCTTTGATAATCACTTAGATTTCACTGCAGTTTTGCTGAGGTTTTTGTTGCCATGAATTAACACTTTTGATGTAGAAGCAGTGTGTTAACCTGAGTCTCCATCTACTAGAGGCAAATTTGACAATAGTATTTTCTTGGTTACTTCCTCATTGTTGAGACACAAAACCCAACACCCATAACTCAGAAAAAGGAAAAGTTTATTTTGGCTTAGCATAGAGGTTCCAGTCTGTGGTTAACTGACTCTAAAGCCCATTGACATGGAAGGGCAGGATGGAGAGGTGAGGTCCCCATGCATGGTGTCAGAAAACAGAGACAATGATCGAGGTAGAAGAGGGAGATAGCCATGCCACCAGTGATCCACAGCTTCCAACTGGGCTTTCCCTCCCAAATTCACAGTTAGCTATAAACTTTCCCTAGCTAATCCACTGGTGTATATCACACACTCATGATCCAACCACCTCCTTAAAGCTCCACTTATGAGCTCATGAGTCTTTACAGGGACATCTGGATGCAAACCATTACAGAAACCAAGGTATATTAATACTGAATCCATATTCTAAACATTTGATTGAGCCTCTAATACTTTTTTGTTCCTCCCAAAAGGATAAAAGGGTCAAGACTCTATTCATTGTGATAAGCACATCAATTATCTGCTTTATTCTTGGTTATGATTTCTTTTGACTGTTATTAGTTTGATTTTTATACTACACTGTTTATTTGAAGAAGATTCAGGAACTACATAGATCATATCAATATCATTCAAACTGCAGCTGAAAAATAAATGCTGGCTTTAGATATTATCTTCTTAGGATAAAGTTTGTTATGACACTCATGTTATGACATTTCCCACACTTTCCTTGATCTTGTTTATGCATACAAAGTTGTTTTTTAAAGGTATTTTCTCCCCTACAAATTGCAGCTAGAAGGGAAAATGTGATTTCTCAGGTCAGCATGCAGGAGCTATTTGACTTTAGGTTGGAGATCAAAGATAGTCACCAGAGATCCTTTTGCTTTTGACTGATTGTCAGCCAGCCTCTCCAATGAATTGTCTGCCTGGTAAGTTAATATTATCTTCTTGCATTTGCTTTTGTGTTATCATTCAAAGAGTTGTCTTTTCAAAGGGCATGATCTCATGGACAGTTTAAGATCTCAATAGCCATCGTGGAAAACTTTTGATATAACCAAAAATGTTCATTTAATTACATCTTTGATCCATATGTGAAAAATGCACCTCATGGAGAAATAATATGTCTTTTTTTATGTAACAGCAACATTGCCTTATTAAATAGAGAAACCTCTCTTTTTGTGTGTTGTGAAGATTAATAAGTAAAATTTTTATTCATGAAATCTTTATGGAATTAAGAGAGACCCAAATTATTGTTTAAAACAAGTGCAGCATTTATTCCCTTTCTCTCATCAAAATTAATTTTGCTTCAAATATGCTTCATTTCATCTTGTAAATGGAGATCACTGAACTCCTAATAATGAATTTTAATTTTTTTCATGTGTTTTGAAAGCTGGGTCACTCTAATTTCTTTCTTTTCTCTCTTCAGTTTTCCTCCTTCACTCAGGAACTTAAACATTTTATAAACACATGCGTATTCTGAGAATAGCAACTGCTAATAAATACCACTCATATAAAGAGAGGATACATTTTAAATATTTCCTATAATTGAGTGATGTTAAAGCCTGCTCTAGTAGATTTTTACAAATAACTTTGCATCATATTAAATACATTTGGAGTTATAGAAATCAATAATTTCCATTAGAAAAAAGCAATATTTGCCTATTCTTTAAGTTTGTCCATTCTTCTAAGAAAATAGCTTTACCAAAAAAAAAAAAGTGGCTAACCAGCTGCATTATTGGCCTTGTTTACTATGTCAATTGGCTAGAAATATAGAATGACACTCAGATTTCTCATGCTTTACTTATTATTTCAATTTGATTTTTAATGCAAATATTTATCCACTATGTTAGAAAAATCATGCAATATTTATGTCAGAATGAATATTTGGGCATTATAAACTGTTTTAATTTGCTATTAAGAAAATATCAGTGTCTCAATTTTTATCAAAGCACTAAAGTAATGTAAGTATATGCCTAGATGATACAAAGCTAGGGTTTCTGTTTCATGAGTTAACTTCTAAATTTCTTACAGGCAAGTTTTAAGAATCAGGCAAGTGTCAGATACACAAAGTATTTAAAATTACAGAACATGAAGCTGTGTTTGCTCAAACAAATCTTAATGGAAATCTTTTTGCAAAGTTAATATTTTAAAATTCTCTCAGTCTTACTGTGAGATCTAATACATTAACTTTATATTGTGCTTCACAGATTTTTGATTAACTTTAGTTTCAAAAGTAAATTAAATGTAATAGATAATATTTGTAAAGTTACAAAGTATCACTTTAATGTAGCTGTGCTTTTAAATCATTTAGAGTGATCATCAGTTAAAAAGGAAGATTCCACCTATGATCAAAGATTTTATATTTTTATAACATATTTGTACTATTTTTCTGGCTTTATTCTTAGTCATTTATGCTGTGGTTTTGCCCTAACCTCAGTAACATTGGCTACATCTGATAGCTAACTGTGCTGACCACTCCTCCAGACTCTACCAATGAACAGATGTTCTTTTAAACACTGCAGAAAACACGCAGTCCTCTGAGTCTTTTCTGATTCTGCTAGTTTCACCTAAGGGATGGGAGATGAACCTTAGTATTTGAGAAGGAAAAGGAACTTCAATCTCCTCTTATAAATGTAAGTTCATGAAAAATGCAAATGTTGGAGACCTGGTTTGGGGGAATACAATGGTACAGCCTCTCTGAAATGAGAGGTAAGATACTGCAGATTCCATTGCCCATCATGAAAATGAACAAACAACACCAACAAAACACAGCCTCTTCACATTTCAGAGGGATGTACCATTGAGGGCATGCTATTTTAAACTGAATGGCTTTGCAGCACAGAATCTTGTGGAAGTTGTTGTCAGTGGAGCTTGGCCACGTGGCCTGGCAAACACAGGCATTCAGAAGTTGCTCTGGCAGACAGGCACTCTCCATGGATCCTCAGAGCAGTGCTCAGGGAACCAGGAAATGGCAGCAGAGCTACGAAGCTTCTTGGTAAAATTTATGCCATTCTCTGTTTAAAGCTATTCAGGAGTACTTCTGAGATTTCTGCTGGACATGGATAGAATTTGAATCTCTGATCACCGTAGTATTGGACTTGCACAGAATCTTTTCATGATAAAAGGGAAATTGTATATTCAACACAAGGCTGATTTGCTCAAACTTTTTTTGTGTGAAATACATTCCCACACTATCACTGTTTCTTCTTTTAATCCCCAACTACTGCTTCCTGGTGAGTTTGATGTGATTATCTAAAATTTCAAAAAATTCAATTTGAATCATGCTGGGTTAGAAGAATGGGTCATAACCAACCAAAATGAGTAGCTTTATACTATGACTTTATCTAAGAGTTACCTTCAAGATAAAGGGTGAAATGCTATTTTCCCTATGGTGGATCTTTAGGCAGTGACTTGACCATCTACTTTATGTGGTTTGAGCACAGATCTAAAATTTCTTGGGGTAAGAACTAAGTGGTGACTTTCTACTAAGGACATATGAAAGATAAGTCATGAGAAGACTCAGACTGCGCAGAACTTAAACAGTTTTGCTTCTCTGTAAGTTCCCATCAGACAGCAATCTACAGGAAAAGTGTTCTTAATTTTACATGAAGTTAACATATCTTAAGAACACTGACCAATATCTTTCCAAGCTATCCTTTTATTTTCTAAAACAAATGAAAAAATGCACAACAAACAATGGTGAAAATGACATTTGCTAAGCATAGGTTCAACCACCAGTTTTTCTCCAGACTGTGACTAATCTGGTTGCTTTTGTCAATAAATTCTTGTGATGCTGTTTCCTGGGAGGGCAGTCAGATAACTTCCTGGTGGCTGATCCATTTTATTTAGCTCTTCCAAACTGAAACGAGAAAACTTTTGCCTTTATGGAGTTAGCTCTCTCTTCCAATGCGGGTTTTATTCCCTGTACAGAGTGCTCTGCCAGGCCCATTATTGACAGATTTATAGAGAGTCTCATTCAGCACTGTGGCATTGTCCAAGGGACACAGATGATACCACTAAGCAACACAATCTGTTACCGAACTATTGCACTATTGAACATTGCTCATGGCATTGATCCAACACACTTGTGGAGGGGATGATCAGGAAATTATTTTGAGTGATAAATCCCAAACACAAGTGTTAAATTGGCTTGCTCGCTTACAATGAGAGAGAAGAGGACTATATTTGGAACAAAGAGGTTTAATTGGTGTGCTTTTATTATAACATCTTTCTCAAATGTCCTGATGGGTGGTAATTTTCAATCAACAAGACTGGGCCTAAGGACTCACTCAGCTTGTGAACAATTTAAGAAATGGGCAGAAAAACCTCTATAGTTGAGGAGTTGGCAGAAAGAGGATGGAATATAAAATAAAGAATGAAATGAGAAAGTCGTGGCAACTATTGGAAGACACAAGGCTGTATGGAGTGGTGAGCAGTAATAGCTGTACCTTATTTTAATCAGTTCTCTTTTCTTTTTCCAGTATACGAAGAGTATCAGCGATGACTAGTGTTTCAGTAACAGTGAGGAAATGACTGAGTTAGCACAGTCATGTGGTAGCTGGTAGAGATTTCTTTATTTTGGGACAATTCATTGAGCAGCAGCACAGAGGGACCCTGCCAGATCATTTTCATTTGTGTCCTCGCCCTCTGCTTGTTGGTGGGAAAACCGAGGAAGTAAGGAGGGAGGTCAAGGAAACTGTTCCACGGATTCCATTACTGTGAGGTTGTAGGGGCTTTATTTCCACATAATTTCATTGTGTACATAAACAGATCTATTCTGCATATTAGATTACTCTTCCTTGATTCTTGTAATCACTCACCTTCAGGTCTGCTGGCCCTAGATTATTTTACCATCTGTTTATCCTCACTCATTCATATCTCTGCCAATAACTGCTTCTCTCAGTTCCCTAATTTGAATCATTCATGTATTTCCAAGTGAGACCTAGACAGAATTGGCCCACTTTCCATATTGTTATTAAAATTATTTTTAAAATTGCATTTATGGAATTAGAGAATGATTTAAATCAGTATCAACTGTATTGTAAAGTTATAAAATGCTCTGGGATGGCTACAATGTTCAAAAGAGATCACAACATATTATTTTTGGGATATGAGAGAGATTTGCTAAGAAAGAAGTATAAAGGAAGTAAACATAGAGTCCTAGAATTCACAATGGAGCCTTTGTGAAGAGAAATTTTAATGTGTGTGAAAATACAAAACAGAGTATTGTACTCATGACTCACAATAACAAGAGGGAATAATAAACATCTGTAAGATAAGAAGAATGTAAACTACTAATTCATCTGTAAAGCTAACATATTATATAATATAGATTTATATGTATGGTTAAAAACAAAAAGACTACTATTTGTTAGAAACCAAAAATGAATACTTCAATATTCTATCCCTAAAATAGGTGTAAGATTAAATAAACTTGTCATCATTATTTTAAATTCTTGTTTTGGGGTAGAAATACATGATAAATTATATTTATGAGGAAATTTAGTGACAACTATGATGACAACTTAACTGTAACTAGAGTGGCTCTTTGAGTAACAACCAATGGGCAGGATTTAAAAAAAGAAAATCTTCCAGCTCCCCAAAATAAGAGGAGTTTAGATCCTGAAATAATAATGACAAAAATTTCAGATATTTCTGGGATACTCCCTGAGCATACAATCACAGAGATTGTCAGATGTTGAGTATTGATAGTATCCTGAGTTCATTTTAGCAAGGGATTTCCTACGAGAATTAAGTAACAGCAAGTAACATATTGATTTTCAGACTATGGAATATTTTGTGTATTTGGGGGTTTACCAAACCTTGCACAACCTGGGGTTAGGAATGAGGTTTATATTATTACATGTCCTTGTTTTACAAATATGAGATTTGTGAGTCAAAAATTTAAATAAACTGCCAGTTTATTTAACTTCAGTTCTGAAAAAAAAATGTTTCTATGTTGACTTTTATAACTTCATATCTTACATAATAAGCTTTATGTGTTTGTTAGAAGCATGATGAGAAGTAGATTGATCATATGTTTGGATTTGGATTGTGCTTTTAAAATATCCTCTAATAACAATGGACTGTTTATTGCCAATTGTGTAATTTGTTTAAACTATATCAGGAGATATAGTTTACATGACAGCGCACTTACGTTTTCTTATGTGGATAAGCAATAGATTATGTCTGAGTTTAATGCAGTTTATGTTAATGCCAGTCATTTCACATAACTCAGCTATGCGAGTTTGCAGAGGGCAAAGGGAAGACCTACACTGCATAGTGGAAATGCATTTTCACTTATTTTCCAGTGAGACTGAGAGGAATGGATTTGAAGATCTGATTTTACCTAAATAATCAAAGTTATTAGTTCATAACTAAAGGCATAGTTGTGAATTTAAAGCATCAGTCAAGCATAACGGGAACAGTTCTGTTCACATATGTTCTGGTTTAAAATGGAACACCCATAACAGTTCAGTGGAGCTCAAAATTGCAGCTGAGAAGTGATCAGTTTAACCACCCTCCAAAAACTGTATGGGAAATAGACTGAAAAATTAGTTGACCTGTTGTTACAGCATTGCATTCACAACAAATATATAAAATATATTGTCGCTAAACAAATATTTAGATGTATGTTAAAAGTATACAATAAAAATGAACATTTTGTAGTTTTTGGCATAGACCTATATTTTAGGTCACATTT
This sequence comes from Hydrochoerus hydrochaeris, assembly GCA_004027455.1. NCBI lineage: Eukaryota > Metazoa > Chordata > Mammalia > Rodentia > Hydrochaeridae > Hydrochoerus > Hydrochoerus hydrochaeris. Next base: position 196,819 of record PVLA01001969.1, read on the forward strand.
AAAAACCAAATTCAAAACCAATGCTAGGGACATCAGCTAAGAAAATATGTAGAGTTGAGTGGTATTGAGCACAAGAAAGAAAATCCAGGAACTGGTTCAATATTTACAAGCAAAATATTTCATATATGGTAAATTTGTGTAGATTTCCAAGATGGCATCTGCAATCCTCAAAAACTTTGGAATTTGTCTTTAGTGACACCAGCCAAACACCTAAGCAGTGATCTGAGGTTCACAGTAACACTGAGATTGATATGACAGGAGTCTGTGAGTCTCCTATTTTCTGAAAGTTTTTTTCTCATGTAGACAGTCCTAGTTCATGAGAGGGCTGGTTTGGAGTTTCAGTCAATTAGTTGATTAAAATCTTTAGTGAAAAGCAGGTAAGAGTGAAAATGAGGACCAGTGGTGTAGCAAACTCTGTATGGACAAAACATTTCTAACAAATGCAACTCTGTGGAGTCAGTTTACATGGGACAGAGAGGCAAAATAGTAAACTTGTGAAGAATACACACTATATAGACATTTCAAATTAAAGCTGTAAGTAAACTATTTACTGTGCAGTGATGAGCTAATTATCTGTTCCCAAGAATTTTATTTATAAATTTAGAATAATTCTCTCTGGTTATTGAGGGTGTTATAAGAAATAAATATTCCTAAACAGACAAAAATGTAATAAGAATAGTGCTTGGTATACTTTAGTACCATGTAAGTATCTGTGCAATATTATCATCATATTTATTTAATTAAAACACATTACTGCAGATGGCATGTTGACAAATAGGCATGCTGAAATATCCTCCCACACCACAGTAGGCTCAGTCTTACAACCTAATTGAATTCTAGATCAGTCCTGGGTCCCCACAACCTCTTCCAAATTAGTAGAGCTGGATTTCAGAGAAAACAATTGTGAAGTAGTTGGTACTACAAAAGGTGCAATTTCAGGGAATGTCTCTTCTAAAATCACGCTAAAACTTTTTTTCCAGTAAGTTTTATTTTGGGGAAAGCAGGGCATTCAGCAATAAAGGTCCTTAAATGTCACTACTTGTGGCTTTGCATGTTATCTTTTTTAGATATTTATAAAATTAAGTACTCTATAATACTTAAAATAATATATGATTAATTTCTATCCATCTTTAAATTCTCAGATTCAATGTCATCTTCTAATTGAGACCTCCTTGGCACCCAACTGAATAATTTCTCATCTTAGGATCGATCTTTTCCCTGTCCCTTCTGGCACTTAAAAAGTCTGATTTCTTTAGTGGAAAATGATATTTACAAATCAATAGCTTGTCGCTTTGGGGTGTTTTGCTTCTGTTTCTATTCTAACTCAGTATTTCATGCTCTAATCTTGACTTTCTACTGTCCGTATTTACAGCTATGGTAGTGAGAAATCTGTCTCATTTGTTCAAGCCTAGCACGTGCAGGTATAAGTGTAAGAACTGTGAAATTATATCATGAGAGGAAATGCAAAATTTGTCTGTGCAGTTTAATACTAACTTGCAGATTGAACTTTGTAGCTAAAATGTTTGTAGGGTAAAATGCATAGACTTAAAAATATAATTTGTGGCATTTTGATAAATATATATCTTTACTTAACCACATTCCCGTTGACAGACATTTTTTGTCTACCTGGAAATTTCTCTCATATTTCTAGGTCAATTAGTGGGATATAGATGGATAGATAGCTAGATAGATAATAGATAGATATTCATGATCGATTCTTTTTCTCTGCTTCAGAACCACAGATAAATGAAATTATGCCATCCATGTTCAGTGTCTTGATTCTGTCATTCTACATTTTGTTCAACAGACTTATCTTTCAACATGCAATTTTAAAGGTTCCATTATTCATCAAATGCCTCCTAAAAAGAAACAGCAGAAAGTCTTTGTCTCAGTTGCCTTTTACTGGTCGCTGAGACAAAATACCTGATGCCCAAAGTTAAGGAAGGAAAGGCTTGTTTCTTACAGTTCTTGGAGGTTTCACTCGATATCAGTTGGCTCCAAGGCAGCATGGCATGGGGTGGGGGGCACAGTTCCTGGTGGCCGCAAACAGCATGGCGCCAATCGGCAAGAGAGAGACACCTTCTTCCCACCTTTACATGGTATCCTAGCTCCACCCCTGGGCGGGTGAAACACTCATACCACCAATCCAAGCGCTATACAATGAACCAATCACAAATGCTAGATTTGGTACCATACATAAATCCATGAGGCTTGGGGACCACTGACATAAACCGCGACAGTCCTGTGCTGCACCTGTTCTCAGGACGCATATTGCAAAATGTCTCTGAAGCAGACAGTGACTCTGCTGACTCACTTGCTCCCCTGCCCTGCTCCCAAGACTGTAACCACCTTTATATTTGGTACGCTTTAGTACCATGTGAGTATCTTAAGACATGCATTTTTCAGTCCTGGCTTATACTATTTGCCTTGCTAATGATGAACTGTGTGTGTGTGTGTGTGTGTGTGTGTGTGTGTGTGTAGTGAAGGACAGAACCCAGGGCCTCACATATACTAGTCAAGTAATCTACTGCTAAGTTACATTTATTATATTTATTATATTTTTGACCGAATCTCCCATTTTCATCTCCAGCTTGAAACTTCCTGCCTCACTGTTCTGGGATTCTGGTATTGATAAGCCTTCACTGATCAAAGGATATTTTACAACTACACAGAGAGAAAAAATTTTCTCTAAAGATTAATAACATGCACATAGAAACATCATGCCATAAAATAATGCAAATATATCTCATATTTCAGAATATGCACTTCTGATACTGTTTTTTTGAAGGACATGATAACATGGGTTGTATGCAAAAAAAAGACACAAATTTAAAATGCATTAAAATGAACTAATTTTGTGTTTTTCAATTATAAATGAAAGTGTCTGGAATAAAATTACTGTGGAAGTTTTTAAAATTTCATAGTGGAAATGATAATTTGTAATTTACATAAGTAATGAGGACTATTAATAAACCAATAGTATTTGAAAAGATTACATAACCATAAAAATTGATATTTAATGTGACTGTCATTGGAATTCACAATCAGTTGTCTCTATAGATAATGATAACTTTAAAATAAAGTTTCAATTTTATAAAATAATTATTAATACTCATTTAAATGTGTTCTACTTCCCTTTATTTATGTCATGTCAGTTAGCAGAAAGATAATAGAATTACTAATAACAGAGAGAAAGGGAGTGTTACCTTCACAAAATTAATTGTAATATAAATTATAAGGCCCTGAAATTCATAAAGTGAAAGGTTATGCATCTTATTTCAAGCTAGGCCAATCTTTGTTTCTTGAAAACTCATAAAGAAGATTTAAAAAGACATATTAGAAAAGTTGAAGCTGCTGATATAATTGCTGACACTCTGAAGATAATTGATTTTACAATCCCTAAAATGCTGTTTTGAAATCTGTTGTTTGCTGTTTCATTCTCCAAGCAATTTGTCCTCAAAGTTAACTGAAACCCTAGGAAACACTGTCTGAACACATGATTGTGTATTGTAATGTATTATTTCACTCTCTTTTGACTTGATTCTTGTAAACTTGCAAGATTTATGCATTTTAAATATTCTACACTTTATTCTTATATCTTAAACAACAAAAAATTATATATAAGGACAAGTAGTCAAATTATGGTCATTCATCAACTAATGTTAAGATTCACCTTTTATTATGTATATCATCCCTCTGACTGCGACAGGTAGCTACAGCTCTTACATCTGGCACGATTTGAAATAGTGATACTCAGAACGACATCTGAGCACTGCAAAGTGGTCAGTAAATTAATAGCTCTATGCTCACGAGAAGAGGAGGAGTCAATCAATCTGCCACATGACAAAGCTTATGGTAGAGTTTGGTTCCCAACCCCCTTTACAGTAAGAGCTTCCACGGAGGAACTTGCCCTTTAATTTGCATCCTGGCACAAGATCCTTAACTCCTTGCAGACTGGCACTTGGTCATCACTTCTCTAAACCAGGTCTCAGCACATTTTTCTGTAAAGGGTAGATAATAAAAATTTCTCACTCTGGGGCTTACGCAATTTTGCTACAAATGGTCAATTCTGCCCTGCAGTGTGAAGGTGGCTAGAGACAATACATAAGTCAATGTGCTTGGTTGTATTCTAAAAAATTTTATGAATGGGCACTTACATCTGAATATTACAAATTTTTACATTGTACAACATAGTATCATTTTGGTTTTTCCTGGTCACGTAATCACATGAAAATTACTCTTAGCTTGTGAGCCATAACAGTGTGGTTTGCTAACTCTTGCTCTAACTTGACATCTAAATATCCATTAAATTGTCTATTGCAACATAAATGTATAACTTCCCCAATCAAGGTTAGCATTTTTCCTTCTGTACTTTTCTTAGCATTTCTATAAAAGCCCAGATACACTATTGGTTTTCTTTTGTTAGACAATCCTTTTTCACTCAGATGACTGATGTAACATACATAAGTTTTCCCATGTATTAAGTGTGGTTGGAATTTGAGCCCTAGAGCTTGTGTTATTAGTTTTACTAGTAAAGGCCAATTCTTAAAATGTCTGCCTGCAATCCCGGAGAAGTAGGAGCTAAGCAACAGGACCAGGTAGGTAGAGATCCAATACATTAGAAACTGGGGAAACGAGCACTCAGGAAAGTGGTTAGATTTTGCATTAATTAGTTAAAATTTGAGTTTCTGTTTCTCTATCTGGAAATTTAAATGATTTAACAAATTGTTCCTTTTTTTGTCATTGTGCCCATGTTTCTGACGCTAGGATATAAAGACATTCCAAAATCAGAGAATAGGTTAGATAGCGAGTGTCCAAAATACACAGACCTGTATTTTTCAAGGTTAAGAAAAGTGTTAAGGGATGTTAAACAAACTGAATACTTCTTTTACTGGACCATCAATTGATTAGAGTACCAAAAATAGTTCAGGAAACACTTCGGTATCTGCTCCAGTCATTTCCTGTTTGGACTGTTGACTTGGGGTCTGGCACAGTGCGGTACTTGAAGATGTCCTCTACGATTTCCCAACTACCCATTCACTGACCTGAGTATCTGTTCATGATGCCTGGACTCAGGTGATTCTCTGAGGAAGCAAATCTTTACCATCAGGACGGCCAGTAATGTATCTGGAATCTCAGATTCTATGTGTTATAGATTAAAAACTGGTGGCCCACTTAACACCAGCTGAGTTAAAGTTTCCAGCATAAATAGAGGCATGGAGAAGAAGACATAGGTATTGTGGGTTCTCCTAAGTGTTGCTTCCCCACTATGAATTCGGACATTATCTTGGTGAAGCTCAGGATTTTGTCAGTGAAGGTGGCTGTGATTCAGTTTGGGGGAGCTCTGGTCCTTACATCAAGCATCACTCTGGTGAGGAAGATGTTTGTTGTTTGATCTTCAGGAAAAGCTTGTAACACTGGCTTTATGGCATGTACTTGACTGTTTTTATCATCAGAGGGGATCAGGACCTCCTTGTCACTGAGGATGGCCATGGTACTTTTCAGAGTAGCCCTGGTCCTTGTTTTGAGCATGACTTCTTGGCTCCAGTGCAGAACTCTCAACATACCAGCACAGCTCCTTCATCCTGCTGGCAATACTTCCAACACTGACTTTTGGGTCTTCTCAGTATAGATCCATAAAACAGACTAATGTGAGTCTTTCTTGTGGGCTCTAGACCTCCAGTTGGACTATGGGAGGCATTGTTATGGGCTCTAGGTTTTCATCTGGACACATTCAGGACATTGCTGTGGGATCCAGGCCCTTAGCTGAATATTCTGGGTCTTTACTGTTGTGGACGACAGATTTCCTGCACTTTCTTGTGTTTTACTCTGAGTGACCATCATAAAACAATATTATAAATTCTGTGTCAGGATTCTAATTGTTCTCATAACTCTTGACTACAACACTATATCTCACATATTTCCTTTTGTAGCCATCAATTTTGGTAACAGTCCCAAATAAATGTCCCATAGAGATGGTATTCTAGATGACTTATATAATTTAACTTGCTATTGTCTTTATTTGGTGACTAAATAGAGTTAAAATATGAATGTTTGTTTGGCAAGTTGGCAAGGGTATGGGGGTAGTTGTTAGTGTGGAGTTCCGTGGAGTTTCAGGTTGATTTACTTTGGCACCTGCCCCAGGGATTCATGAAGCACAATTATAGGTATTTCGGGGTGGAGCGTGAATGGTGGCCTTGGGACCTGTGGTGGTCCCTCACCGCTTTCTTTTTGGCACTCTTCTCTGCTTTACTTCCCTGCACCTGTGAACTCAGCAGCTTTCCTCTACCCTACCCTTCCGCTTTGCTGCCCCCTGGTCATGGGTGGAAACCATGAACAAATTTAACATATCCTCCTTTAAATTGCGGGTGTGGATTAATGTTTCTCAACATTGAGGAAGCTCACTAATATGTGCAGATTACAGATTTTTCTTAAATTTCAGCTCCCATGTCGATATAGATAATTGAAAAACTGAATAACAATTAGATTAATTAACACATGTTAACTTAAATAACAGTTTTATGTGATAGTGAGTTATTGCTCTTATTTCCATCTTTCAATTTTAGATAATGATAGGCCATATTTTCCACAGGGCTCTCTGCAACCTTTGTCCCCTGATTTAGTAGTTCTCTAGGATTTCAAAGTATTCCAAGGAAATCTAGAAAAGTGAATCCTGAATTACTCCCCAGGAAGATTAATAGAAACTAAATTCCATAGTCAGCATATTTCTTGGGCTTTAGAGAGAAAACTGGCTTTTTCTTATTCTCCAAAACTGTACTTCTAAATAATTTCTCTACAGATTATTTTAAAATTATTATTTTCAGTTTACTGTTTTCCTGATATGCTATGCATTATGTTTATAAACATGAGGACTTATCTCCTACTTCCTTAAATACTTTGTTTAGTCTTTTTTTGAAAACCATTTTATCTGCTGCAGTACAGTTAGATTTTTGAAATTTTCCATGATGCTGTCACCTTTGAGGTAGAATGCATGGGTTGTTGAAATTCTAAATAAAATAAACATGAAACACTAGTGAAACTTAAAGTTAAGATAATTAGATTTTTTTCAGTGCTTAATAGTCTCCTTCCTTACCTTTCACATGACCAATAATTGTTCATGATACAAGTAACGAATTGGCTTCTCCAGGATAGAAAGGTAGAAATTCCCCGATGAAATAGGTATGGACTTCTATCCTACAATACTGTTAACATAGTCATGTAATACACTAGTCCACCCTCCACATTTATCAGAGGAAATTTATCTGCTCTTGTTTCTTTTACCTTTACTTAACTTCAAGCTCCTTGAGGAAAATGTCTGTATCTATCTCATTCATTAATTTCTTTGCAGTCCCAGTACATGGCCAAGTGTCTGTCAGATAGCAAATTGTTCATACTTACTGAATAAAACATTAACTTCTCCATGTCTCAAAAGGAGAAGAGTAATTTAATCTAAGCAAGGTACTTATTAAAACACAATGGACCATAACTCAAAGGTGTATTAATTTTCTATGTGAAATTTTTTTATGGTTTTAGTTGCATTTATGTCAAAACAGCTCTTCTATATTCAATCTTAAAGTGTGCATTGTAAACAATTCAAGTGCTCTGCTATGATATAGGAGTAAGCCAATGTAACTTTAGATGTCAGTAAAAAATATATTAAAGGCAGATTTTTATACTACTTATTGGTCCGCTATTCGATGAGGTGACACTAGAAGATAAAATGTGGCATCTGAATACCTGTGGCACTTTATCATTAGCCTTCTTAGAATTGAATAAATTTCTTTTCAGCTTAATTTCACACATATCTCTTTTGCTGAGTTCCTTTTGATAGCAGTTTAGAGTGAAATGCTTTCTTGTTCATGTGATGTACTTTGAAATACTGAACTGATTCACACCTTAATAAAACAATATTCTCTTTCCTTTGAAATTGTAGAGAAGATCAACAATGTATTTCCCAAGATCTTTACCAAATAATAATTCTATTTTAATGACTGAACACAGTTATAGGCAAGACTCATATTGTCAGTAACATTGTATATTATCAAGTGACCAGAGACCTTAGAGTATATTTAAAGCATATCTTTATAGAGATACAAACAGATATAGATATACTTAATAGATGAGTTATTATTGAGAGTTTAGAGAAATGAGATAATTTCACCAGTATCAGTGAGCAGTTGAAAGTACTTTGTATAAAAATTGGAATATCCAGGTAGAACAGGAAACAAGGAGTGAGTGACTCCTCTCTTCTTGTGCCAACTAGTGAAAGGATGTTTCTGTAATGACTCAGATCTCTGCCCTTGATTCTATTCTGTAGAGATCTGACCAAAGCCAGCTCTGCAGTGGCACACAGAATGGTGCTGGACCTGGTGTGTAGTCAGAAGGGACGATGTTTCCCTCCCCAGGGGCAGTCCTCCTCTGCATCAGCCAGCTTCCCCACACATCTTATGTCAACAGAATTATTCAGTATGCCTAGAACAAACCTAGGCCACGTACATAGCAATTTTTTCTACTTCCTTTTACTGATTAAAAGCCCAACCTATGATTTCTCTGCACAAACATTATAGGCAATATTTCAGTAATAATTGATAGTCATTCTATTTTTAAGTGCTATCATCCAAAAAATATGTCGCCTTGGGCATTTTGGCCTCTACAGTTAATAGATGGGGCAAGTTCTTGTATTTGGGTTGATTTGTGTACAAATTTAATTAAATTGCAACTGTATTCAAAATATACTGATGGAAACACCTTTAGGTAGTTGTATATTTTTGGTGATCACCAGTATTAATATATTGTAAACTCAGTAATTAAGAAATATTGACTCCAAAATACACAAATGGGCCTCCCTGAGATGGAATTTGGATAGCAGACTCTAGCGCTTCTTCTTCCAAATTCTTGCTAACATGAAATTATAGAACAATAAAACACAAAGAAAACAATTGCAATGCTGAAAATCACAATGCTAAAACTGACAGGAAGTGGTAAGTCAGGGCAGTAATTTTATGGAATCATGACGAGGCTTAGAGACGCTTACCCAGAGTCAGCATTTTACAGTTTTACATTAGGAAACAAAAACTCTAAAAAGACAATTAACTGCTTTGTTCTTTTTCCATTTGTCCCTTCAGAGTCAGAGAATCAGGTGTGCACCCCTCAGGTTCTGTTCTGTGAAGATTGCCATCATCTATTGTTTTATCTACTGCCTTATAAATACAGATCATTTGGAGACTGACAAAAAATAAAACTGGCAAAGAATGTAGACCCCATATAAGGGACTGCGGTACAAAAACTTGACTTCATCAACGAGAAGACGAAGATAATAATGGAAACTTCTTTTGCAAAATAATGGTACTATTGTTTTCAAGCTGTGGATAAAGATCAGTCAAAATACACACCTTTTAAAAAAATCATGCCACCATCTTGAGTAAGTAAACATTATAATGCTGGCTATGCATTCTGATGTCAAATTTCTGTCTTAAAAAATAGCAATAGACAATTAAATTGATGCTGATAAAAGCTAACATTTATTTATCCAGTGATTACTGAATATCATGCTCTCTGCTAGAGTCTTTGTAAGGCTAATCTCTGTGGGCTTCTCCGCCAGTGTGTGGAGCGTAGCCATGATTTCTGTTTTATCCAGCAGAAAGATGACTGGTAAGCATAAGTGACTTGCTTGATCTCACACCACTGCCACAGATATTCTAACAGAATGGATTCAGGACAACCTGATCTAGTTGAAGTCAGTGTGATTTTCCTTCACTGGAATTCCCAACTGTGTAAAGTAGTTAAGCTCTCCCTGGTGTAACATCTCTACGTGTGAACATTAATAAGGTAGCTGGTGGCCCTGTCTCGCTATGGAGGCTGAGAGATCATAGTAATATTGGAAGCAAGAGGCGAGTAGAAGCAAGAAGAGCCGTGATACAAAGAAGAAACAAGCAGAGCTGAGGAAATGATTCCAGATCAGTTTCTCCTCCCACTGATGTGTCTGACTCAGGCCAAGGTGCGCTCCAGCTCCCGGGATGTTTTTGTTAACTATGACTATGTGACAAAGTTTAGTTAAATTCCAATTGAGTTTTTTTACGCGGTATTAAAACATATCAATAGAAAACAGACATAGACCAGGTATGGTGGCATAGCAGTACCATCCCAGCATTTTGGAAGTTGAAGCAGGAGGATCACAAGTGCTAGCCTAGCCTGGGCAATTGAACAAGAACATGTCTGAAAAATTTATAACAGGGGAGTTATAGCTCAGTGTGAAGGCCCTGTGTTCAATCCCCAGAACAGTCAAATTAATGAATAAAAAAACTGATAATGTAGCTCAGTGCAGAGACTCTAGGTTCAATGCCCATTGATACACCCCCCCACACACACACAGACACACAGACACATGTATTGGTTAGTATTTCTCAGAGTTGTTAATTCATATTTTCTTGTTTATTCTTTCTTGTACTTGCCATTGTTCTATTACTATAATGAAGTAAATTGAATAGTAGATTAAACAAAGTAAGCAACTACTTTACGTGGTAAAGTAGATATTAAATATCTGTTTGACAGCAGTAGAGAAGTACTGTACTCAAATCAGAAGTGTTCATGACTAAAATTTTTTAGAAATGTTCATTAAAGCATTTATACCAAACAATCACTTTAGTATGTACTTATTTTTCAGCATAATTTTTACAAAAGTTTGTGTTTATGTAGGTCTCACTTTTCTGAAAGGAAAAGTAAAAACTGAAGTCATGACAATCTCAATAGATCACAAAATTTGAAAAGAAAGTTCTTGTCTAGAAACAGCTAAACACATACCACATTATATTTTATAAATATCAAGAATGAATTTGAAAACCTACTGAATCTTTTTTATTTTCTTAATTTTTAATGCCAAAAAGCAAGCTTAATTTGTGATACTATTTTATAATTCCTATCATAACACAAGTCTAGTTGTTGAAATAATTTAGCTAAATTAATATAGCTAATGTAGAATAAATAATTTAGCATATTAATTATATTAGCGAAAGAAAATAATTTTGGGAATAATATAGCATATTAATTATATTAGGGAAAGAAAAGTAACACTTAGAACTAATGTATATATATATTTTTTTTCAGGGCAGATCAATTATTTGTTCAAATTTCCAAACTTCTGTTGTTGAGCATCTCCAGATTTATGACATTACTTTTACTTTTTACATTAAAGGGCAAAATCTTAGTGATGTCCTCAGATATTTTTGGAGAGAGTAGCTGCTGTTATTTTAGAAGTCAGGCTACATGTTGTTATAACTTTATTTTAAACTCAAGAAAAATGTATGAATAAAATGCTTTCTTTTATTTGTAAAAGTACCTAGAAGTATCTATTGCAAGCATATAAATATTTCCTACACAAATTTTCAATTTGTTCTATTTATTCGTATGAATGCGAGTTTTGTTTCTTAATGGACAGTGACTGTACCATTAAAATCCATGACAGGCGCAGTCTGATGTTTTGGAAAGACCTTCTAGGATTCTCTTGCACATTCCTCTCATTTAACAATTGCAAAGTGGGACATTCACTCCAGGCCCACCTCTCCTATGTTACTGGAAACATGATGAGGCCAACTGTCTTCTGAATTCCTTGATTATTTGTTGGGTATAAATCACAGCACTGTCATCAGTACTGTCCCATGTGAGCCAATTAACTTCCTCTAGAGAAACATCTATTTTTTTTTTTAACTTCAGGCTACAGCAATACTTTGAAAAACCATTGAAATCTCCAACTATTTGACAGCATAACCTTTATTTATGTTTATTCCATTGATTCACCAGACAGTAGCCCACACTTATGAATTAAGTGGGACAGAACGCCCATGTTTGTTTTCTCAAAATATGCCCTTCTATTAGGATGGTGATTGGCTGAGATTCCCCTTTGAATTCTAAAGTTGTATTTCTTGCTTGGGGTCAGAAAACATTACTTCTTATTCTGCAATGAACTTACTTTCACATATAGAAAGTAATACAGTATGACATAAAAATGCCCCACACGCTAATTTCTCTGGGAACAACATTAAGTTGATAAACTGTCCAGCTGTTTGTTGAACTACACAGATACCTTTTAATTTGTGTTAGTCTAAAGTCCAGTAAACCCATCATAAATTAAAATACAGTTAAGTTCAGAATGCATAGACTGCACCTTACCAAGCAAACTTCACAGCTTAGCAACTCAGCACACCATATGCAGTTGTTTACTTTCAAGGGTTGATCACAGGGTCAGATGATTGAGAGCTGCAGCTCAGTGAAGGGTGGAGAGAGAGAGACAGAGAGAGAGAGACAGAGACAGAGACACAGAGACAGAGACACAGAAAGAGAATATATCCTAGTTCTAATGACTGATCTAAGAAAAAAGCAAAATAATTAAAATTTAAACTTATGTTTCTGTAGAATGAATTATCTACACAAGCTAATAAAGGTAATTTTATAAACCTGAAAAACCATTTCATAAAAATATACAGATAACATCCTAATAATGCTTTAAAAATTGACACTGTCGCCTTAGCAGCAGAAACGAGATGAGGCTACCTGCTCTTGCTACTCTCATTCAGATGGGAAATGGAGACTCTAGCTGGTAAAATTGTAAAAGAAATTTTTAAAAATACAGTGAAAAACAGAAAATGCCTTGATTTACACATACCTTAATGGTCTACATAAAAAAAAAAAACTGAAAAACTCTGCAAAGATGCCAAATTGAATAAGTGGGCTTAGCAAGTCCACAGGATACAAAATAAATTGTATTTCTACAAAGTAGAAGCTAGCAATAGAACTCTTGAAAAAAATAACTTATAAAAATACCTTACTACTTATAATACCTTAATAGTAAATATATACAGACAATTCCGCCAAAATATATTTAGCAGCCTTTGCATATTGTTTGTGGGAGAGCTTTTAAGTTTTGGAATATGGACTGGAAAAACCCTGGAAGGCAAGCAGAGCTGATGCATGGTTTTGGTGGGGGTTTGTAGGACCAGAATATTGACAAGAATATAAAGAATAAAATGTGCTGCTGAGGTTTCAGAGGAAAACAGGAACTCTCCTGGGAATTAGACTATGTGCTCTATTTCTGCAAAGAATTTGTCTGTTTTGTCCATGCTCTAAATCATTCCATGAGATTGAGTATAGGGGTACAGATTAATTGACTTCGCAGGGGAAATTTCAAGGCTGTGCAATATTTAGACTTCTCGTGGCCAAGTTTATAGGGAGAATTGGAAACTGAAAACAGAGTGGAAGATTTTAAAACTTCAAATTTTGGCTAAAAAACATGCGTGTATAAATTTGAGGTCCAAAGATTTGTGGTTGCTGAAAGATTAGTGCCATTTAAGGGAAACCAATTAGCTTGAATCAGATAAGAAGAAAAATGTCATGAAGGCTTCTCAGGAATCAGCATAAAAAAATGCAGTTATTAAAGTCTCAAGGGTGGAACTATGTAAATCTTTCATTTGAGAAGAGATTTCATGGACCCCAAGACAAGTTTCTTAGGGATTACAGTCCCCAGAAAATCATACTACCATGTGCAACTGTCTAGGTACTCAGGGGTCACAGCAGCCATGGTCCTAGAGGGCCCATGGACTGCTCAACTTGGATGCAGACTTAAGCATTATCCACTTGGTGCTGATTTTATAGACATACAGTTGTGAGATAATAGAGCCTTCCACCTTAATTTCCAAGAAAGACCTGGGAGGCTAGGTAAGAAAATTTCTAAAAGCAAATTCATGAAGCTATGAGGAAAAGGAAAAAACTGTATCAAGAACAAGCATTAAAAGAAAAATTAGGCCTTATATTTTTGTGTCACTTTAGAAAAATCTGATTTTGCCTGAGATTAATACACTCACAAAACATATTTGTTTGTCTTCACCTTTTTCACAAACCAAGTAGTTATAGCAGACCCACATTTTTGTAATTGTTTTACAGATGAAGAAAAGTGGTAGATAGAAGTCAAGGTTTAGGATATGGAAATAATGATTACTCAAGTTAGAATGTATTATCTTTAGAACTGGGCAAAAAGTGCTGTTACCTGAGTCCTGTCTTTCAATAAGGCTTTCATATGAGAAACACAAAACATAATTTTAAAAGCCCAAATAGTCGCAAATAGAGGAATTTCATTAGCTCATAGTCTTGGAAAAAGATTACCTAAGAATCTAAATAAACTGTGCTTAGTAGCTTGCCTCTGAATCAAGAAATACAGTTAGAATTGGCATATCTGTGTGTGCACATGGCACTTGGAGCCTGTGGCACATTATGATACAGAGCAACCTGTGACCTTAGTCACCTCCTATCTTAACTGTGCAGCACATGTCGGGTCTCTAGGAAATGCTCCTCAACATCTTCTGACCAATGTTTTGGAACAAATATTCACCATATCTGAGTGCCATATATACTGCTGTTAATTTTCTAGGCAATCACATAGAACAGTATTTAAAACATTATACATGGCCATTGAAACACCTTGATATAAAACTCAAAAGCTCTGTGTTTTAATATGTAACACTTATGAACCCTTCTATCAATTGTTGCATTATCAAATAATTGAACTTTTAATAGCAGAATTGACAAAAAAGTATAAAATGTTTCAGAAATCTGAGTTACAAAAATTAAAGATATTTATATAAATTTTAAATTTTATTTTAATTCAGATTTAAATGTAGTGTGTTATTTAACCTTTTTCTTTATGTAGTACTGGGGAATCAAATGCTTGAGAATGCTAAGCAAGCAGTTTCTTCCATTCACTGAGCTTTGTACCAGTTCATTATTTAACATTTTTCAAGAAAAATAGCATTTTTGAAAAAATAGAAATACTTTATTTTTTAATTTAATTTTATGCTATATATATATATATATACATATAATTGCTTGCTATTTTTTATTAAAATGATAGTGTATTTAGAAAATACTATGCAAAAATAATTATAGTAAATTTTCACTTTGGAAAAAACAAAACAATGAAAATGTTACAAATACACAATAATTTGTGCATTACGTCTATTTCATTTCTCATTTAATTAGCATTAACCCATTAACAGAACATTCAGGTATATTAGACAATAAAGCAATTTAATTGTCTTTGATATTTTGCCCATTTCTGTCAATGCAGTAGAAAAATTTACACAACTAAGCAATGATACCTTGTGACTGTGCTTATTGCTAGGGTTGATTTGCTATGATAGCCAGTCATCTGGTCAGACTCAGTTCTAGATATTATTACAAGGTATTGATTGATGTGATTATTTATGTGGTTGGAAAAAAATGGATTACTCATCAGTGTAAATAAGCTTTATCTAATCTGTATAAGCAATTAAAAGCAAAGATTGAGGCCTTCTTTAAAAAATAAATTACAATTCTGGCCGTAGACTCCCACAAGGAATCTGTGCTGGTCTCCAACTTTGGAACTTCAGTCTGTAACTTCTATTCTTAGCCAAATTTCTTGTCTACCAGAATGATTGTCCTATCTGTTCTGTCCTTGAAGAAGCCTAAACACTAAGGTGATGTTTTTCAGGATGGGGTATAGAGCACTTTCTATTTCGTATTTTACTTTATTGATTTATTGTTTCAAGTACTTAAACATTGGGACAAATTGTATTTGTACCACTGCCATATTATTCTTGCTTGTCCTCATGAAAGGTCTGGATGAATTTACAAGAGGTTAATGAATGCATTGGCTTGATAAAAGGATTTACCAAAAGTCTACATAAGTCTGTGATGAATAGGTTCAGTTTAAATAAGGAAATTTACTTAGAAGTTGCATGCATTTACATGTGATTAATATTCAGATATGTTTTATTATTTAAAAATATTACAGGATGTTTTAGTCAGCTCCAGTTGTCATAACAAAATGCCACAGAGTGAGAGAGAAGACAGTCACCTGCAAGTCAAGGATTTTACCAGAATTCTACTTTATCTTAATCTTAGATTTCTGGACTCCAGGACTGTGAGAAACACACTGCTATCATTTAAGCCATTCAGTGAATGGCACTTTTTTTTGGCACTGAGAGGTTCACTTGGAAGAAACAGCTGAAATTGTGAAAGTGGTTTTGAGGTTGAGTAATGGATAAAGTCTGGAACAGTTTTGAGGAGCCTGCCGGAAAAAGCTGAGAGTGATACGAATGAGTTTCTCTCTTTTGATTATGAAGGCTGAGCAGTCTAAGAAACTTTCCAGGGTAGAGTTCTATGTAGGCTGAGTCCAAAGATCTGAAGAGCAGGAAAACTTTTAGTACAGGCTCCAGTCTAAGCCCAACTCCAAAAAGGAGAAGAACAATATTCCATCTCTAGGACAGTGGAACAGAGACAGTGAATTCTTCATTATTCTGCTTTTTTGATTTGTTTGTTTGTTTTTCTGAGGGTCAGATGAAGGTCATACAAACTAAGGTCAACCTGCTTCATTTAATCTACTGATTACAATATTAAAATCTTTCCCAAAGACCCTCACATGCACATCCATGAATAGTGTTAAACCTAGTTTCTGAACACCCCAAGGATGAATAAAACCAGCAGTGTCCTGGGCAGCTGTGTGTGTAGAGGAGGGAAGAATTGTAGATGGAGTGAACAGCAAGTACTTTCCTTGAGGGTGGTAACTGTACAGAACTGAATGATACAAAGGAGGTTTATGCTGTAAATCCAAGGAGAGTGTTTTAAGTGTGGAGGAAAGGGTAAATGCAAAAACGTAAGGTGAGCTCTAGTAGCCAGAAAATACTGAGGGGAGAAGAAGTGTGACCCTGGAGAGTGAAGCAGAGTCAAAGGTTTAAAGATGCTCTGCCCATAGTAGACCTTGGAATTTGCCATGTGTATAACTGAAATGCAAAAGAAAGATTACATGCTACTCAGTTCACTGGAAGAGAGAGAAAATAAGCGAGGAAGAAGGAAAGAAAGAGTGGCAGAAGAAAGCAAGGGATTACAAGAGGAAAAAGAATGAAGCGATAAAGGAGAAAACAATAAAGAAGAGAGAAAGTAACCTAACATTCTGACTGCATAATAAAAAATAAACTAAATGATCAGAAATGAAAAAAAAATTATAGCCACCAAGAAAACAAAAAACAAAAAAAAAAAAACATTCCTGGATCCAGGACATTGGGAATAGAGAAGTTTGGATCAACCAGAAATCTTTCTCAAAAATAAAACTGGAATAGCTTGTTAATGACATGAATGAGAAGTAGAGTAGAGAATTTGGAAAAGTGAATGATTGCTTATAAGTTTTATAGATAATTAAATTAAATTTGGCATAATTTTTGGGACAAGGACATAAAGAGAGACATAGCTGAAGTTCTACTGGGGCCAGAGAAATCAAGATTTCTAAGTGTATGTGTTAAACCAACCCCTGTGTTTAAACACAGAACTTGAAGCACTCCAACTGGAAGTGCAGATGAAAATAAGATCTTTTTTCTGGCCAGCTATGTTTCTCTTTCTAAATATTCTTTATTTCCTTAAAATCATGAGTTAAATTGAAGTTCAACACACTCACACATGTATACATAGCAGGATGTGTATGAAATCTCTCTTTAGCAAGTTACCAATGTTACAAAATACATAATGGATTAGAAATTGTAAGAAACATAAAAGGCAAAGTAAATAAAAAAAATAAAAATAGTTAAGGAGAGAGCAGCAGTCCTATAGCCTTCAGAAAAACTGTAAGCAATACCAAAGGGTCCTGAGACCTCTGCCATTAGCCTGTCTGAAAGAAACTAGAAACATGACAAGACAAAGAAACAGCAAAAAGCCTCCAATCACTGACCCAGGGAGTATAAGTCCAAGAGAGGTGAATGCAGAGGAGATCGAGAGCAACAAACATGCAATATCAGACATGGCCTCATAGGAAATAAAGAAACACTTCCATGACATCATCGACAAATTTAAATCTGAAATTCTAACTCAGATGAAGCACGATATAAGAAGATTAATAAAAGAAATGCTGGGTACTCCTTAAGAAGACACAAATGGAAGAATGGAGGAACCCAGAGAAAGGAGAGAAGCCTTTGATGAAGAATATAAACAAAATCTATACATGAAACAGATCCAAAGAGAACATCAGGAAATTAAAAAATCCATTGAAATCTGGCAAAACTTCTTAACAGAAACTAAAGACAGACTTTCAAAACTTGAAGATAGATTTGCAATGTATGATCGGAAAAGGAAGGAACTTAAAAATAACAAGGAACCAGGAAGTTAACAATACAAAGGCTAGAAGACAACAAGAGGATTTATAATTTAAGAATAAAAAATGTGAACAAAGAAGCAGGGACAAATACAAATGAAATAAAAAGGCTATTCACAGAAATAATTAAGGAAAATTTCCCAAGCATAGGAAACAGAAGTGATATTCAGATATATGAGGCATACAGAACTTCAGGCAGCTACAACCAAAACAGATCTACACACAGACATATAATAATCAAAATGCCAGAAATCCATCACAAGAACAGAATAATAAAAGTGGTTAGAGAAAAGAAACAGATAACCTATAAAGGAAAACTCATCAAAATCACAGCGGACTTCGCAATGCAAACTATAAAATCAAGAAGAGCTTGGAACAAAATATTTCAAACCCTGAAAAAAAAAAAAACCTCCAACCCAGAATGATGTACCCTCAAAAGTGTCTCTCAAAACTAATGGACAGGCAAGATACTTCCATGACAAAGAGGAATTGGGGGAGTTCGTGACCACCAGTCCAACCCTGCAAAGAATAGTGAAGGACATTCTAGAGAAAGACAAGAAAATCACCAGGATTCCAGGAACAATGGCAGAAAGGCCACAATGAAAGGCCTCGATGAAAGGAAGGAGAAAAGTAAACAACAAGGACAGAAAAATAGCATAGCAGAGATGAGGCAGAGAAGACTGGCTATATCGCTGTTTTGTCCTGACATTTTATTTGAATCCGGTATGCTTGATAGTATCAAGTCTTCCAGCAGAGGCAACTACTCTGAAGATGACAAGATTCAATAGGATACCCATTCTTGTTTGATTATTAACTGGCTTTGAAATCCTATAATGTCTCCAATGTTTGGTTTTTATTAATAGTGCTTTGTACTGCAATGTTTAATTATACTATGCCTGATGATATATACAATTTTATTGAAAACAACAAGAGACATCATAGTAACTACCGTAGATCACTTAGTACTGTGGTTTTATATGTCCTTTTCATTTCGTGTTTCTCTAGGAGTTTGTATTTTTGGTTTGTTTTGATTTGTTTTTCCCTCTAATACAGAAAGGCTAGGTATACATGTAGAGACTTACACATGTGTGAAACCTCTAAACAGTTTACAAGAATTGATTATAGCTATTGTAATAAAAAAAGAGGGGAAAAGAAAATATTCTAAAGGGTATAACTGCATGTATGTTTGGGTATGTACGATTGATGGCCATATTACTGAGTTTTTGTTGGATAGATGAACAGAACTGATTGCGGTCTCACTGTTTGAATGTCCACTTTGTATGCTTTAATTTTGTAACTTGAACAAGTGCTTCTAGGAGGAAAATATGTAATTATCAACTAGTGATTTCTTACTAGTTTTTTTTTTAAATTATGTATTATTTCTACCCTCTTTTTGTTTCATTTTTTTCTTTAAGTGAAAAAAAAAATGAAAAAAATAGGTAAGTGCCAAAACGAGAAGATGAATTTAGATTGCCATTGGAAGAGACATGTGAATACCTATGTGGGAACTACAATCTGTCTTTCAATTAATTTGTTCATATAAACAGATATAGATCCAGTAAAACATTATCTAGTTGAGAAATAAACACAGGAAAAAGAAACTCTAAGAGTGTATCATTAGGTAGTTCATGCCAACAGAAAAGGGTGTCTAATACAATCATGTAAATTTAAGAGGCAGATTAATTAGAACATATTAAGTGGTAATGGCTTGGTTAAGTATATTGCCTTCAAAATTATAAGTATCCATTGATAGACTGGCTTAAAATTAATGATATTTTATGTTGAGGCTAGAGAATAAAGGTAGATTGGGGAAGTTCAAAGATAAATAGATAGATAGATCTGATTTAACTGAATTTTACATATATAGAGATTTTTGTATCCAGCAAATGAAGAATGTGTATTTCAACCTTTAAATTTGTTGAGAGATTGTTTGACTATTACATTTCTTGGAGCTTGAATTAAAAAAAAAAAAAAACAACTTTGCCACAGCAGATCATGTGTAATTATACCATCTGAGGAAGACTGAATTGGCTTATTCCAGCATTATCTAGTAGAAATTTCTGCTAACTGTAAATGTCTTATGAGATTGTCATAAATATTCTTATTGCCCTAAAGCAAAGACAGGTGATAGGGCAGAATCATTACCACCCAGTTATAGAACAGAGTGGGGCTAGAAGAGGTTTAAATGATGTAAATATATTGAAACGCAAAATTGTACTAAGCCCCGCCATTTGAGGTGTGGCAATTAGATACTGAGCTGTGGCCTAGTTTTCAGGACTGAGATCTCTTGTGACACCCATCAGTGTGACTATATTTCGTCTGCACATTTCCCACTGCATGTCCTCAAGCACCACTTGACAAATCTACAATTAACTTATATATCGCCAAACGGTGTTCTCAGTTTTAGAAACCCATGAGATGCAAACATTTTCAACAGTTTTGCTCTAATATAATTGTGCCAAAATGTTAATAATGAAATAATCTTCCATGGCTTTCCTGGTGCACCCCAATCATGGATTTTAGAAAGGAAGCTTAGACATAAACAAAGAAATTGTATTCAGCCTCGTACTGTCTGCACAACGTTAGGGAAGACAAGCTTCTTGTTTTGTTTCAGTAAATTAAACAGATTTATCAAAAACCTACCACAGACTTAGTACATCTTTAATTGATTAATCATTCTAAAACTCACACTCACATGATCTTTTCTATGGCAACAGTGAAAGATACTAAGTTTGACACTTCGATGGCTTTTGTACTGTATGAAATTTGTCATTTGTATTATCGACATAGGAGAAAAACCATAAAGAGTTAAAATCAACTCTGAAAGTAAATAAGGATTTCCTTTTTATAGAGAAAGGAAATAGACAAAATGAGTTTGTCTATGATGCATATCGATTGGTAAAATTAGGGCTGATTTGGATGTTTACTGGGGAGAAATTTCCATTAGATTTCATTTAGTGTGGAAAATTGGACCCTCTTACAAACTCCATAGTATTCCATGCTCCAGACAGGCTCAGAGACCTCTCCATCTGTCAAATATCATGCTTTTTGGTTTGGAACATATTCCTTGGTTTGGAGCATTCTCTCTGAACAGATGGAGTGGCTTGTTTGTAGATAAAATTAACAATGCATTTCTGTATGTATTAGTTCGTTCTAGTTTTCATAATTTTTTTCCTTGTGATATTTAAAGCACAAATTACGTGTGTTGTCTAAAAGAGAGTATGAAAATGCTGAGTTTGAGCAACTCAGAATAACTGCTGGCATTGCAGTCAGCATGCAAGGTTGAGGGAAATTATTTAACACATGGCAGGTGTTTTCGGAATATTTTTAAAAATATTACACAGCAAAATAGTCTTTGAATCTCCAAAATTGTGTGAATTAGAGAATGAGAGCATTGAACTGTCAACATGATTTAATATTTTTTGTTAAAATATCGGTTTCAAAGATGGCAAACTATCTTTCTTCCAGGAATAGTGAGAACGTGAGAACTTGTTTAGTAGAAACAGATGACACTGATGCACTTCAGAAAGGAAAGACATTACCTTCAATGACAAATACGTAACAGCAGTAAGCCTATTTATCTGCTTTAATTGTGTTCGGATTCTTCCACTGGTTTTAAAAACATATTTACATGTATTAAATACAGGCATTGTGTACATACACACACACACATACAGCACACGAACAGGGCTGGGAATTTAGCTCAGCGGCATAAGCGCCTGCCTTGCAAGCACGTGGCCGTGAGTTCGATCCCTGGTACCAGTAAAAAAAATAAACAAACAAAAAAAAAAAACGTGAACAAACGTCAGACTTGGTATGCACCTGTAACCCCAGTATCTGTGAGGCTGAGGCATGAGGGTTGCAGTGAATTCAGCCCCCAATTTGGGGCTACATGATGAGTTCAAGACTAGCCTGGACTACTCAGAGACACCCTGTCTTAAAAAATATAACAACAATAAATTTCCAACTTTATTTTTATTATGGTTTTTCTAAAAGCCACACAAGTCTGTATATTTTGTTCATATAAGCAAGCTGCATAGAAAGTCAAAATGATCCCTCCTTTCTGCATAGTTTATTCCATATGGTGATGTAGATATTTCCATGTAATTTTATTTCTTCCCACTCATTTTATATTTTTCAGAATAAATGTGGGATCTTCTCTACCCTACTTCAAATTTATTTATTATTTTTTCCTAGATGGTTCCTGAATTTATATTACCAAATTTCCTCTCATCATTAAATTTTTCATTATTCTTCAGTAAATATTTAAAATGTACAGAATATCATTGACCTTACTGCACTCTGAGGCTTTCAATTTAGGAACAAGATGTGTTTTTCCTCATTTAATGCTTTTCCATTAAATTTTAAGACCATACTTTCTTCCCATTTCCTCCAAGTTATAAATGGAAGAATTTCCTTCTTTTAAACAGCTACTGTCCTATTACACAGATATTTGTATTTAATATACTGCTGTGTATATGAATTATATATGTTGTATATAAATATATATGTACTGTATTTACACACTGTGTAGAGTGTATATACATATGTATATTGGCACACTGATCAGCATTTGATTGATAGACTATATTATCTATCTATATTTCTATGTACTCTGTATTCATCCATATCTATAAGCTTTACCTATCTAATGAACAGGGTAGTAATATCTCTTTGTAGAACTAATTTAATTCCCTTTTGCATATCCTCAGGAGTGGGACTGTTGGATCATATGATAATTGTATTACTGATATTTTTAGGAAACTGCACATGGTTTTCTATAATGCCTGTACCAATCTGCTAAATGACACATCAGGCACAGAAAAATACCTTATGATCTTGCTCTAACTCTCAACTTACTAGACTTCAGAAATGCTGGGCTTGTGTTCCCTGAGATTAAAGAATGGCTATTAAGAAGCAATGAAGGTGAAGAGTAGGAAGATTTATTGGGAAAAAAATGGGGAATATGAACAGGGAAGGGAAATAACTCCTGAGAGATGGCAGGGGTCTGGAATGGGTTGTTGATCAATCCAGCTTTCTGAAAAAGTTCTATAGAGTGAAATCATGAGGTGGGTAAAATGAGGGATAAAACTGTATGCGATGAGTCAGATAACATAACCACTGAGCTAGTATTGATCCAGTAGTAAGTAGCAAGGCCATACGGATGGCAATTTTAACCTCGGTCGATAACCTATAGTTTTAGTAGTTTTAGTCTTAGTGGGTGGGAGAGGATGGCCCATCCCTACTGAGATAATGATTTCTTTATATGGGCAATCTCCAAAGGGTGGTAGTCATAATCTCAAGTTTCCATTTATCCCTTGGGGAAATCTGTAAATTTGGCCATTATGACTTTAATTTTCTTTAGATGTGCCTCTAGTCAGTTGTAAGTGTTCTCATCTTCTTTACTGACTCCCTTGAGAACCTAGTCCTTTCTGAAAACTCAAAATATTTCTACCTAATTTATCTGTCTGTAATAATCTCATATCTGGGGTTTGGGGTATAGCTCATTGTCACAGTGCCTGCATGGCAAGCACAAGGTCCTTTTTGTATTTGTTTTTGGAATCAAACTCAGGATCTTGCCAGGCAGATGCTTGTACTGCTGAGATATAACACCAGCTAGAACAATTTTTATTAAAAATAATTATAAATACCTATATATTTGTTTTATCACATCTTCCCAACTTGTATAATAGATAAAACCAATAAAATCAAATCTGTTTTAATGACAACTGATACCTTAATAGTACATTAAAAAACATGCTAACATAGATTATGCTATAAATTATTCTTCTAAGGATTTTACATGTAATTTTTGGTTAGAAATGCTTCTTTCAAAATTGCAAGCTCTTCAAATTAACATATAAGCAAATTAAAATTCTGATATGGCTTTCTTATTAGATTAAAGTTACAATTTAGAAGCATTTTCCCATTTCTGTGACAAAAATCATATTATCTGCTGACTTACACTAAATATTTAAATATATTAGTTAATTATTAAATCATCATACAGTAATTTACAAAGATTTTCTTTACTGAGAAATTATTGAGCTCATTTATGCAAATAGATAATATTAATCTTCATCTCTAGCAGAAATCATATGTGACTAAATATTCCTATGTAAAAATAATTAATTTTTAAATGCATTACCAGAATAAATTTTATAAAGTATATAACATAATAGCCTATGTTTGCAGTAACTGTTCACTTGTTTCTATGTATTTCATATTTTTTAAAGAAGTATTTCATATGTTATTGCCCATTCTGAAAAAATGAGACAACCTGATGTAAGCAAACATATATGTACAGGTTTTAAATGACAAACAGTTGAAATTAGTCAGGCATTTCTTATCAACATGTAGTCTGAATGTCAGTCAGCTGCTTTACCCAGAGACCTTGGGATACATTTAATATACATTCTAAGGAAATGAAAAATCCCCCAGTGGAATAAATACCTTCAATTACTCTTTTACTTTCTATGAAGCCCAGTCTCAGTGATGAAAACAGAGGCAAGTTTACACTGCTGGCTAAGTGCCCACCATTTTTGCTTTCACTAAGAGAATGATCCCAGTGAGAGACGCTGGTCTAAAAACCTGATGTGAGTAGGCAACCTTGGAGATATGCCTGAAAAATTCCTCAGCTAAGTGCAAAATTCAACATCAATAATTTCCTACAGGAGCAGTCCCTGTAATCTAATTTCCACAGAGAAGTATTTCTTGTGTATGTGTGTGCTGCAAAACTGGAAAGATATCAGGTTGCCACTTTTGGATTTTGATTTGAAATTATTATTTTTTTAGGTGAGACAAATGAACACTGAAGGGATGGGATACTCAGAAATGGTTAACTTTGCGTTAGGGTTATCTTCACAAAAGAGGCCGTTTTGATACTTTGTAAAGCAAATTTGGCTTTAACATTACTGAACTTCCATTTCACTTGAAAAATACACTGTAATCTGACTATATCACAAAGAGTTGTTTGAATTTCTTCTGCTCTTTCATTGTCTCTGTGTCTCTCTTCCTTCACGCTATATATTTATATGCACATATGTACTTTCACATGTAGCTTTAAATTCTCTATGGAAGAGTTTCTAATTTATAAAATAGAAATAGATCAAAACTTCATTATTTTGAGATATTTAATCCATGTGAGGCTTTTTACAACACTTCCAGTATATATTCAGTATTCAGTAAATATTAATGCATTACCATAAATAGGTGGAATAGTCTATGGACAAGTTATAATGACAAGAGTTAAGAAAAGTCAAAAAAATTCAAGAGGACATGTAGATATGAGCTAGATCTTGTGGTTTTTTTATATCATGTTTTCTACCACATAGAAGACTTCAAAAGACAAGTACAAACCTTCAGATGAGCATTTATCCTTGTATTTTGGTATTCTCCCTGAAGGTGAATGAAGAGACTAATATCATCTGGCAGATGGCTTTTTTTGAGGTACAACTGTCAAGACTTGAACATTTGCTGTAAATTTTGACAGAAAATTTCCAGTCAGAGGAAATAGATAAGCTGGGATCTGGCCTCGGATACATTACTCCTCTTTGCTTAATGAGAGCAGATAGAACATTCACGTGCTGCTTGAGGGACCCAGCACCCAATCTCCGGCAAGAAGTTGCTGAGAGGTAGGACCTCTTCTACCACTTGATCATGAACTGAAATGCATCATTCCTTCCCTTTTCTGAAAGTCAAAGTAGAAATTTTTAACAGCCCTTAAACTAGCACTTTGGGTCTTTGAATCTGGAGGGAAAGAGTGACAGAAGCTAGGAAAGCCAGATGCACATAATTTAGAGAAAAGATGAAGCTCCTTGTCCAGTACAACTCTGTGAGTATGTCACCCTGGCAACAAATCATCCCCAAAACTCTTCTGATTCTGCAGCAAGCAGAAACACAGAAACGACACCCAGGATTTGAAGGCAGATTTATTTATGTTGGGGAGCACTGATTAGGATGTTTCTCAAAATATCAGGCCCTGAAGACCCAGGGAGGCAAGTTTTTATGAGGTTTCAAGAGGAAGTACAGAGGTAGAGTGCTTGGCTGCCTTTGACTGATTCTTACAATTTGCCTCACAGTGACCGCCCTTTCTAAGAGACAGAAGCAACTGGAACCCCAACAGGAACTGTTACCAGGGTGACTAAGAAATGCAGTGTATTGGCTAAGGGACATTTTCTGTTACAATCTATGTGACTTAAATATTCTATCACCCATTTCATAGAGGTGTCTTCTTTAGAATCTTCCTATTACAAAAATACTCCAACATATTCAGTTGTTGTTCCTGTTTTGTACAAGAAATCTGGATTAATTATTAGTTTGTTTAAATGCCTCAGGTAATCCACAGTGGCAATCATTGTGATAATGGCCACCACTTTGGAAGGGAGGATCTCTAAGTGGAAAGCTAAATCAATAGCTCAGAGTAAAATGGTGTAGAACATCCTACATTAGCTGGATGGAGGATCACAGAACTCAGGACCAAGTACATTCAGAGCAGACCTCCAGAAACGCAAGGTTCTGGCTCTTCTTCTATGAAGACTGAAGTCACAGAAATTAACAACTTAGCACTGTCCATACCTGAGTTTATACTGAGCAGCCAGAGGCAAGGAACCTGGAAGGCCCACAGCTTTTCAAGTATTCGGTCAGTGTTGTTAATGTTACTGTTCATTGAGAAAAACACTCAGGACATTATAATAATCATTTTTTAATGCTTATTCTGTACCACAAACTTATAGAAGCATTTCACTCATATACTTTCTATACTGGAAGATTCTTTAGAATCTTCCTTACATGAACTAAACCAACATGGCACATAAACAAACTACAAAGAGATACAAGCACAAGTTAATTTGCTTTTTGATGATTCAGAGTTCCCATTCATTGGCTTTGCTCACTCTGTAGTTTCCTGTTTGTTTTTAGTTACGTGAAACTCATGACTTAATTTATGACTTGCAACACTGATGATTCCCTTCACATTTCTCCTGATAATTCTTTTAGCACTTTAGCACACTCTATTCCCTCTCATCTTGATAAGGCAACATTAAAATATGACATGACTATTTCCTGCAGAATCAGAATGAAGTTTTGCTTTTAAAATCACTACTTGCTATGTGGACTGACTGTTTAATTTTATGTGCCTGTATTACGCTATGAAGTAGATGTCACAATTGTAATAACCCTAACCTCTTCTGGTAGTATAGGGATGAATTTAGTTAATCCACATAAAGTTTTTAAAAGACTACTTAGAATATAGAAGATATTAAAGTTCTATTAATTATTAAAATTAAGATGACATTACCTAGGGCAATCTACATACACTGTATGATGCTACTTTTTAAAAGTTAATTAGTAAAGACATAATATACTTACTTGAAAGTATTATGATAGCCATATCATGGTCTATTCTATTAAAGCAAAGCAATAATACTGCATATGTCACATTTTAATTTATCCAACATCCTTTATTTTGAGATTTAAAATATATATTTAACTCCTTTAGCACAAAACATTTCATATGATTTCATACCCAAACTCCTTTCTTGACCTGACTGATTTCCAAAAGCATTTTATGTTGACAAATTGTGATAGGATCTCCAAATGATATCAGGGAAATGTTATAATTCCTAGCCTAGTAGATGTCTGATGTGTTGAGTTCATGTTCCCCAAAACTGAAGAATGAATTCTGAGGAATGACAGGTGTTAAGAGAAGGAAACTACTGAATGAGAAACAGCTTCTGAGAGAGGTAGAAGGGAATCAAAAAGTGGATTGCCATGGACTCCACCTTTAGGGAAAGCTTGACAGAGAAAAATCAAGAGGTGGGTACAAAAATTAGGTCAACCAATGGGATTACAGGTAAAGACACTTAAGCAATATTGATCCAAGAGTGGCAAGGGCATATGGATGACATCATTAACTTTGGACTATAATCTGTAGTCTTAGTTTTGTCTTTTTAGTTCTAGTCTTATTGGATAGGATAAGATGGTCCATCCTTAATGAGATACAGGAAATCTCAAAAATGTTGTACCACTAATCTCAGACTCCCATGTGTCCCTCAGGAGAGTATGTAAATCTGGCCACAGTGACTGTTACCTTCTTCACATGCACCTCCAGCCACCATTTGGGTGATCCTCTACCTCCATTTCTCACCTTCTGTACTGACTCCCTCAAGGGCCCAGCCTTGTCTGATGGCCTGCAATGCCTCTACTTAGCTGCCTATAACATGCCCCACTTGAAGAAATATCCTTAACTGCCTCAAGGGGGCAGGAGTCAAAGATCATTCTGGCTACTTCCAGCTGAAGAGGGTGGCAGTTGTAATCAGCAGTTAGAGATGCTCTAGTAGAGGGTACATCTAAAGACCCTTGCTAGATGCCATGCATTCTCATCCGGGATAAGTGTACAACTTTAAGTCTGGAGGAGACACAGCTAAAGAAACATTTAAGTATGCATGGATACATAGTAAGTTCAGCAAAGTTATTATGATATACACAACAAATGTTTCCACCAGGGAGAAGCAGCAATAAATAACCTTCCAGAAAGAGGACAAGTAAAGAATCCACAGTACTTCAAAATCTGACATGACATTAACCTGTCATTTAATATCTTGGACAGTTACAGAGCTATTAGCAGAAGATTAGGAATGTATGTACACAGCATTCAGCTTTTACAATTGAACAATTACTTGCTTGTGCTGCAGTAAGAATGTCTAGTGTTATTCAATTTCCAAGGATGGCTTGTCTCACTAATTTCACTTCTTCATTCATGAGAGAAACCAGTCAAGGTGTTATTTAAGGCCCATTGAGTGTAGTTTGTCAAAGCTTTGGTGTGCTGCATAACATCTTCTAAATGTAGGGAAGGGATACAGATAGAAACCAAATGATCATACTGGTGAAACACTTCTAAACCATCGATGTCATAGAGGGGATAAATCTATATGTTTGTTGGTACTATTGTCACTCCTGCCTTGAGGCCATGCAAACTTCAGTGTGCATCTCCCTATTCATCCAGGGAATAGCCCAGGCTGCAGACTGGCTCCACAGGACCGATGAGTCTAGTAGGGACTTCCCATCTAATTCCAGAGCAATTAGACCAGTCTGTTGGAAACCAGTCTTCAACTTGTAAAGTTATTTTGTATACACACTGCTCAGAAGTTATCCATCTCAAGTATTTAGCAGAGTTAGGTCAATGAGAATAGGAGTGATTTTTCTGCTCCCAAAATAAGGAAGTCTTTCTATTAAGTTGTCCTTTGGTGGGGATTAGCCATGTATAATCACCCCATATCCAAAAATAGCCATCTTGGTATCTATGGTTATTGGCCCTCACAATGGATCCTTTACTCTTAATAGGGGTTTTACTAGTGCCTGTAGAATGGCTTCAGTGACACCATTAAGAAAATTCATTTATGACCAGGGTCATTAAGAGTATAACTGATAGGTCACTCAGTTACCTGGTATCAGTGGGCTAAACCAAGAACCACTGAACTATTTTGTGTCTCATCACTATATTCTTGTTGTTTATTACAATAAAAAGTGGGGATACCCACTAAGAAAGTCCTGTTGTACTCAACAAGGGGAGCAGGCCACATATCCAGTAAGACAGCTGTAATGACTCTGCACATTCCTGTGCCCACATTAGAAAGGAACTGCAGTCTCCTTTAAGTGGTGAAGTGGTTAGCAAAAGAACTAAGTGCAACATCTTAGATCACTTATCTGAAGGCTTTATCTTCTTCTTGAACAAGGATTTTAAATCTTCTATGAGTTTACAGGAGTATTCAAATGATTGCTCACACTCAGTGACGGTGTCTGGATCCCAGGGTTTGAATCAGCAGTGATGTGTTCAGGAGTCCAGACCTGCTACCTGGACAGCTGATGGGGTCAATAGCATCACAGTGTATGGCCCTTCCCAATTTGGTCCTAGGAAAGGGGATGATGAGAGAAGAGACTGTACCAGTACTAGAGCTCCAGGGTGGAATATGGGATTTTCCTTCTCTTTAGGCTAAGCTTCCATTAGCTGTTGAAAAGTCTGTTGGAATTTAACGAGTGAAGTTACAACCTTCAGTAAGCCATGTATTTATCAAAAATAAAATCGCTGATAAGGAAAGGAAGTCTATAAAGCATTTTAAATGTACTGAGGTCTAGAATTTGTAAAGTATTTCTTAGTTTGATAGGAGGTAAAGGTAGTAACTGAGGTCACTGCAGGTGGGTTTGTTGAGTCATTTTCCAAAGACATCTCTTATGGGTCTCATTCACTTTTTCTACTTCTCCCTGTGATTGTGGCCTCCATGCACAATGATGGTGATTAGAGCATGCCCAGTGCCTAAAGATACCCTGTGTGACTGTTGTCATTTTGCAAGCACCTCAGAAGTTCAAATAGTAACCAGTAAAAAATCACTAGTTGATAATTACATACTTTCCTCTTAAATACAGTTGTTCAAGTTACAAAAGTAAAGTCCACAAAGTGGACATCCAAACAGTGAGACTGCAGTCAGTTTTGCTCACCCATCCAACTAAAACTTTAGCAACATGGTTATTAATTCTACACACTCAAACATACATGCAGTTATATCCTTTACAATACTCTCTTTTCCTTTTTTTTTCTTTACAGTAACTATAATCCATTCTCATAAACTACTTAGAAGTTCTACACATGCATAAGTCTCTACACATATGCCTAGCCTTTCTGTATTAGAGGGAGAAACAAATCAAACAAGTCAGCAATACAAATTCCTAGAGAAACACAAAATGAAAAGAACATACAAAAACACAACACTAGGTGATCTACAGTAGTTACTATGATGTCTCTTGTTATTTTCAATAAAATTGTCTATATCATCAAATATAATATAAACTTAGCATTGCTTTACACTATTAATAAAATCTAAACATTGGAGACATTATAGGACTTCAAAGGCAGTTAACAATCAAACCAGAGTGGGTATCCTATTGAATCCTGTCATCTTCAGAGTAGTTGCCCCTACTCTCAGACTCGACATTCTCAAGTATGCCAGATTCAAATAAAATCAGTCAAGATAAAACAGTGATATAACCAATCTTCTCTGTCTTATCTCTGTCACACTATTTTTCTGTTGTTATTTGTTTACTTTTCTCCTTCATTCCACTGTCTGCCCT
>PVLA01001969.1:228206-261295 GCA_004027455.1 Hydrochoerus hydrochaeris
TCCTGGAACCCTGGTGATTTTCTTCTCTCTCTCTAGAATGTCCTTCAGTATTCTTTGCAGGGTTGGATTGGTGGTCACAAACTCCCCCAGTTCCTCTTTGTCATGGAAATATCTTGTCTCTCCATTAATTTTGAGAGACAGTTTTGCAGGGTACATCATTCTGGGTTGGAGGTTATTTTCTTTCAGGACTTGGAAGACTCCACTCCAAGCTCTTCTTGATTTGTTGGTTTGCCTTGAGAAGTCTGCTGTGATTTTGATGAGTTTTCCTTTATAGGTAATCTGTTTCTTTTCTCTGACTGACTTTAATATTCTGTTCTTGTGATGGATTTCTGGGATCCCGATTATTATGTGTCTGGGTGTAGATCTGTTTGGGTTGTAGCTGGCTGGAGTTCTATATGCCTCATTTATCTGAACTTCACTTCCATTACCTATGTTTGGGAAGTTTTCCTTAATTATTTCTGTGAATAGACTTTTTATTTCATTTGTATTTGTTGCTGCATCTTCATTCACATATTTTATTCTTAGGTTATAAATCCTTTTGTGATCTTCTAGCCTTTGTATCATTGCTTCCTGGTTCCTTGTTATTTTTAAGAGATCCTTCCTTTCACAATCATACTTTGCAAATCTATTTTCAAGTTTTGAAAGTTTGTCTTTAGTTTCTGTTAAAAGGTTTTGCCAGGTTTCAATGGAGTTTTTAATTTCCTGATATTCTCTTTGGATCTGTTTCATATATTCTAGATTTTGTTTATATTCTTCTTCAAAGTCTTCTCTCCTTTCTCTGGGTTCCTCTATTCTTTCATTTGTGTCTACTTGAGGATTACCCAGGACTTCTTTTATTAATCTTCTTATATCTTACTTCACCTGAGTTAGAATTTCAGATTTAAATTCAACGATGAGGTCACGGATGTATTTCTTTATTTCCAACGAGGCTGTCTCTGACATTACAGGTTTGCTGCTCTCAACCTCCTCTGCATTTATCTCTGTTGGACTCACTTTCCCTGGTTCTGCAGTTGGGGACCTTTTGCTCTTTCTCTGTCTGGTCATGTTTTCGGCCCCCTTAAGACAGGTGGGTGGTGGAGGCCTCTAGGCCTTTCATATTGTGTACAGTTTTTTCTGTAGTGCACTTGCTAGGGAAGTACCACCCCCCCCAGTCTGCTGCGGATCTGCGAGTTGCATGCTGAGAGCCAGCACCTCCCCCATGCCAGTCAACCAGTTTATGCTTCAACAGGTTTGTGTGTTCCCTGGTGATGCCACTGGCCCAGAAAAGCCTCATCCCTGGCTATTGGGTTTCAACCAGGGGTGTGGCCCTGCCCGAGCAGATCCCACCAATCTGCTTTGGACTAGGAGTCATCAGCAGATGCTGCCTAGGGCCCTGATTCAAGCCAGCCCTGCCCAACTCCAAAATGTCACCCAGCCAGTCCTCCCGGTTTGGGGAATCCAGTTCCCATCACTCACCAAAGTTCGTGCAGCTGGACTGGTTGTTTCCACTCCCTGTCTCAGTGCCTCCTCCAGTAGAGGGTCTGGAGCTCACCAACCCCTGCTCTTGGCAGGGCCGCGATCTCGGCTCGATTGTGAGTCACCTGACTTTAAGACGTGCCAGTACAGTGATCAGGGCTTGCCCAGCTCCAGCCCTCTGTCTGTGCTTCTTTTTCTTCTTTCTTTTTTCTTTTTCTTTTTCCTCAGTTTCTTCCTGGGTCATGAGAATTCCTCTCCTTTTGTCTGGCTTTCTCCATGTTGCCAGATTCCAGCATCTGAGTTGTTTTTATTCTTATTTTTTTCCTCAGAGAGGCTCTCTTATCGTGCACCACTCAGTCAGCCATCTTGCAATCTTTTTCAGGACAGGGAAAGTATTTTAGAGTCTTTTTTTTTTTTGCTGCCTCTGTGATAGAACTCACAACCTCACGTTTACAGAGTGGGGCCTTAGCCAACTAAGTGAAACCCAGGAGCACCCAAAAAGATTTTTAACTAGCTGGCAGAGTAATCACTGTTTGTTAAAATTCCATAAGAAACAGATAAAAGCCCTAGCTACCTTCATCTAAGATAACTTCCTAGTCTTTGGTATCAACAAAAGTTCAGTTTCTATGGACTTGATTTAAAGGTGCTTAGTTCTTGGATAAAAGGGGGAGGTTGGGGCAGTTCAGGGTTCATCTCTTCCCAATCCTACAAGCTCCATAAATAGGAAAATATAAAGTACCAGTAAAAGTTCAGAAATGAGATCATTAAAAGGAAGTCATTTCTTCCTACGCTTATGGTGAGTTATTGAAGCAACCTGCCCATGAGTCATCACTCTCAGCCTGGAAAGGTGAGACTGGGGACTCTCAAGAGCTAAGATTACCTCCTCAGTAGCAGAAAATCAGACAAGGAGGCAAACTGAGGCAGAATAAGCTTGACATTTCCTCCCAAGTGTAGAAAATTGGGGCCAGTCTGTCCCAGTGAAACCAGAGCCTACTAATGAATACTCAAATATATTTCTCTAGTGCTGCAGTCTAAAATAAACCACAGCAGTCAAACAAGTCAAACTGGTCAAACAAGGAATACTACTAAGTTCAGCAACTAAGTCCAAAGTACAGCACCTACAAAAAAGGAATAAAATGCCCATCAATGAAACACCATAATCTTCCCATGTTCTGTTTAAATTTATCACTTCAACAAAAGACAACACATAAAAGAGATAAGGCCTAATCAATTCACACATTCAAGGTTTAAAATTCTAGGATCACAATTTTGATTACTCACATAAGTCATAATCCAGAATCCATTTGAAATATTTTAGTGGTACGAAAAAACAAAACAAGCTCTTATCTCCTTCCAAGTACATTGGTGGGACCTCCAAGATGTGATAGGACCTCAAAATAATATATGGAAGTATTATAACTCCCAACGTACTAGACATCCCAAAACTGAAGAATGAATTCTGAGGAAGTACAGAAGTTAAGAGTAAAAAATGTTATTGAGAGGGACAGCTCCTAAGAGAGACAGAAGGGACACAACATGGGCTGCCATGGACTCCAAATATAGGGAAAATCTTATAGAGCAAAATCAAGAGGCAGGTACAAAATTAAAATCAACCAATATGATTACAAGTAAAGATGCTTAAGTACTATTGATCCAATAGTAGCAAGGGTATATGTATGACTTCATTAACCTTGGTCTATAAACTGTAGTCTTAGTCTTAAGTCTTTTTAGTCTTGCTTTTAGTCTTAGTCTTAGTGGACAGGAACTTATGGCCCACCCATAACGAGATACAGGAAATTTCAAAAGGGTGGTAGTACTTCCAACCTCAAACTCCCATGTAACTCCTATTTTAGTATATTGATCTGGCTATTGTGACTCTAATCTTCAGATGTGCCTCCAATTCCCAGTACAAAAACAAAACAAAACAAAACAAAACAAAAACCAAAAAAACACAAAGAAGAAGAAGGAAAGAAGGAATTCTCAGTAAAGTTATAGAATTCAAAAATAGAGCAGGTGAGATCTTGATTGCAGAGAAGTAACAAAAATAGAAAAAAATGGCCTAAGGGCATCACAAGAATCAGCAGAACTCTACCCTTTGTGGCCTCAAAATTATACAATTGAAAGGCTGCTTTGAGAAGAGACTCCAAGAGCATCATGTTCCAGAATGGCAGTGACCTTGGGAAACTGATACTCAGGATTTGAGTCATAGGCCTTAGACCCCTACAGCCAAGTGAGAAGGAAGTTTGGTTACTGCGCTAGCTGGCAGAAGACCTTGGAGGCATCCATGTGGTGCTGATTTTAGCCACATGCAAACTGCAAGAGTTGTGGGGTTAGGAAGGCTTCCATAAAGATTTTCAAAGAAGGCCAAATTTTCAGGAGGTCGTGCAGTGTCCTCCTGAGAGGGAAATGTGTGAAGCTGTGAATATGAAGACAAAAGTGCAAGGTTGCAAAAGCTAGGAATAAGGATCATCTGAGGAAAGACCCAGAGTGAGCAAAGGGAGAAGCCATGGTAGTTACAGCAACAGAAGTGCTATACCCGCAGATTGCAGGGGATGCTGGAAGTGGAACTGTGGGATTTAATGTTTGTCTTGCTCAACTTTGATTTTTTCCCATTCCCTCCTATCTCCCTGTTTGTACATTTTGGAATGGAAATGTCTGTCTTGTGCCATTGAATTTTGGAATTATTTACCTTTCTTTTCATTTGTATAGGGCTTACAGCAAAGAGTTTGCTTTAATCTCAGAGGAGACTTGGGATTTAGGCTTTTCAGAAATACTGAAACTGTGAGAACTTTGGAAACTCTTGGAGTCAGACTAAATGTGTTTGAATTATGTAATGCGCACGAGTCTACGGGGTAAAGGCAGAATGCTATGGCTGTGTTTAGATGCCCCCTGAAAGCCTCATGTAGTTGTAGGTGGGCCTTTATCAGAGATGGCTGGATCTAGACTGTGAAGCTGGAATTGATTCATGATGTAGTGCTAGGGCACTAGGGTTAAGAGAGTGAGTGCTACCTTCCCTAAATAGCCTGGGTAAGATATAAGGGATACAAAGGTCTGTAGTCATCCCTTTGCTACTTTGCTAACTCCTGCCCAATATGAACTGTTCTCTGCAATGCCTGTGTGCCATGACACCCTGCCTTGGAGCCAACAGACTATGGAATGAAAATTCTACAAATTGTGAGCTAAATAAACCATTCCTTCCTTAAATTTGGGCATCAGGTATTTTAAGTAGGACAGGACAGTAAGCTCAGGGCATCCTGAACTACACATCAAGACCCTGTCTCATAAGACAGAAACCAAGAATCATAAAAAGAAAAATAATCAAAAAGAGTATTTCACAAAAGAACTAAATAATGCATAGAAGAATCAAATGGCAACTACAAAAATACAAAATATATTTACTGACTAGGATTAGTGAATTGAAAGCTAGTGTGGTAGATATCTAAAAAGACAAAAAAAGAAAAAGAAATGCAGCAAATTGAGAGTTATTCTGTGAGACCTGTAAAGGAACTAACAATGAGAATTGCTCAACCTACCATAAAAAAAGAAAAACAATGTGTTAAAACACATATTGGAGTAAAATTCAGAATAATTGAACACAAATCTTATAAAATTATGATAGAAAAGATAAAAGAGGGATATTTATGAATTTATCATGTTTCCAAAATTAACTTAGTAGAAAACCTGACAAGAATAGTTCAAGGAAGAAAACTCCAAGCCATTCTCTTTCACAAATGGAAAAAAAGAAATCCCAAACAAAATACAAGAAATGGTAATACAGCCATGTTTCTTACAATATCTTCCAAGTGGAGTGTGTTCCAGCAGTGTAACATGTACCATTATAGAATCAACCTAAATCTAGATATGAAATACTTTAATAATATACTGCCATAATGCTAAGTGCACACAAAGTACTCAACACAGCCAACAATGTATTTGCAATGAATGTGCAATGGGACAAATCTTACTCTAAGCAATCTAGAAATAGACCTCAGATAACATATGATCTTAGAAAAATACAAAAATGTTGTGATTAATTGTGAAATAAAACATTATTCCCCGAATTTCAGAACAAGAATTTCCAGTAAAACCAATTGGTTTAAAACTTTTACTGTCAGTCCTTTCCAGCAGAGTAATACAGGAGAGCTTTAATGTACTTACTTACCATGGTAACTACTTTTTGCTGCAAAAGTTTTTTATTTTAGAATTTACTAAATTTATTAAAAAACACAGTGATCTCACAAACTGAAAGCCAGGAACAATAACTGATCTAGGGAAAACTTCCCTTGAAAAGGAAAAATTTTATTGATAAATAAATTTATTGTAAAGTCACATTTTGACATTTAATCTTAACCAAATAGATGATCATTATTTTTAAGTGTGAAGATTATATATGTTTAAAGTTGTCTAAAATTAAAAGACAATAAAAACTGACAAGTTAACTCCACAGATTTGATAGGATTGGGGCTGTAATAATTAAATTGAATTTTTTTATATGTGCTAGCAAAATTTGTGGTAAATGTATTACTTTGCTTATGATAACATCTAAAACCATATAATACTTAGAAATAATTTTATCAAAGTTAAATAACTTAGTTTAAGAAAGTCAAGTTGAGAGCCATGAACTCATTTTACTTTGTAGCAATTTTAGAAGGCTAGTTACATCACAAAAGCATGAACATAGATTTGAGGAATAAAATAGATTATCTAATTACATGCTATAAATATTTAGTGATCCTATCACAAAGATATGCTTGTAATATCATAAGAAAGTGAATTGCTTTTAAAATATTGTCAAAAATTTTAAATAAGACTCAAAGAGCACAAATGAATGAATTTTAATTTAGATGAGTTTAAAATTCCTATTTGCATTATAATTGACAAAAAATATAAACACTAACTACTCCTTTCAGTGAACTAATAGAATGAGTAGTACAACCATCTTAGCTATCTTGTGCATTTATATCTATATATATATATATATATATATATATATACATTTTTCTTTTCTGCTTTCACCTATCCCAGTTGTTCTTTCCTTTTGAGCATGTCCTTTCCCTTTCATAGTACCTATTGGACCTTTTGTATCTTATTTATTTTTTCAGCTTTTCAATTTTGCATGGATTGATCTAGTAATCTGAGCAAGTATTTTGAAGACTACAATATTCAATATAGTAATCATTGTTATTTCCCTATCTTCTTGTTTTGAAATTCTGGATCATTTTAAATTTTTTTTATTCTCTTTAAAATAAAAAAAAATACTGTTTGCTAACATATTCTGGGAAGGCAGGGGTAAGATACTGATTTGGGGGAAAATGTTTGCTATGCCATAGAAAATGGACAGTTTTGTGACTTTATACTAATCAAAGGGTAATAGATATACCTTTTTGATAGTTAAATGGAAAATATCTGAGGAAAAAGCAAGACTCACACTTTACACTGTGCTGATTTTGTCTTACAGAATTTAGATTCATCATTTAAAATTAGAACCATCAATTGAAAATGTTATTTCTAGCATTCATAGATTGAATAGAATATAATTGATACTTTTACAAGGTGTTAATGGATTAGACATTAATCCACAAAAAGGGAAAGTTTTGATGACCTATCATTAAGAACACTGAATTATTTTCGATAAGTTTTTACTGCTAATTTTTAAGTTTGCATGTTTGGGGATATATTTGTGAGATCCTTCAATAGAGAGGATAATTTTCTTTAAACTGTATAGTAAAGCACTTACCAGGATATAAATTCTCTTTTCTTTGAAATCCTTTAATTTAGTCATTTTATGTAAATGATTAATATAAGACCCTCTACTTTTTCAGTTAATAGACTTGTAAAACAGTGTGCTTGGCTATAAATACAGCTTGATTGTAACATTTTTTTCCTCCACTTTTCATCAATTTTACTTACATTGTTTGAATTTTAAATTCTGTATATTGATGATAGCTTAAGAGACAACTCTACGTTTTAGATTTACCCTGTTAGCATTGACAAACATAGGTGATGTATGTTCAAGAACAGTCATGGTTTTGTGTCTTTCCTTAAAGAAGGCAGAATATTGTAGTGTTAAAAATGTTAGCTCTGAGATGAGTTTGACAGGCCATGAGGTGACTCTACTTGTTTGCAGCATGGATCGTGGAATGTGGGAACATTTGTGTCCACGTGTTGGCTATAACATGCACAATAATCATAGCAAGCTTAAAGATTGCTGAGCAGTTAAAATACTTAGTAAAATATGTAAAGTTAGTTGTATTTAAATCTTATAAAATTAACTATAAATTTATTACATTCATTCCTAAAAAGACAGGTATTTAATTTAGAACATATCCTTTGGGCTAGACCCTATGATGGCCCCCTAAGGTCTTGCTAATTTTATGTTTATTCCTTCTTCAAGGCTTTGTTCATTACTCCCTAATCTCAGACTGAATAAATTAATGTTTTCTGTATCTCTTTATTAGCTTACATGTTCTTTGCTCTCTTTCTGTTTTCTCCACTCCTGAGTCTTCACCATTGCATTTATTCTTCCAAACTGTAAGAAACCAGTAAGATGCTTTGGAGACAAAAGAAAATAATTCTGAGTTAAATCAAGGAAACCATTAATGCATAAACATAACAACTCTGAGGTGTGTTTTTGTAACTATTCTCTATATAACTGCTAAATTATTTAAATTATAGCCATGGGTAAATTTTGAGGTTGCATGCCCTAAAAGAAGATTAGAGAGCTATAGTTGTTAGAAGTTTTTAGGTCTCCTGAAAGGAATTAGAAGAATGGCATCATCTCATGGCACAGAACTAGAAGATTTGAATAGAAGCCTCAGCGATTTCATGGGCTCTGAGTCTGCAGTCTCTGCCTGTAGTTTTGAGATCAACAGGGACTTAGGCACTAGTGACTCAGCAGAGCCTTGAGCATGAGAGAGGCTGGAGAAGGAAAAGTGGAGTGGGGTCCTGAAGTATCCTTAAACCAGATAAATTTGATTTCAGGTGCATTACATGTAATAAACACTCATAGGAAAAATAGGTGTATGATATATATATATATATATATATATATCCATATTTTAAAAAACACTGCCTGATAAAAAGATTCCAATGATATAAGCAGTTTGTAAAGTCACTGGAGTAATTATCTCAAAGGTTCCAGCCACTAGAATATATATCTAGATGTATTCTGGCAATATTTTTCTTTAGTCATCTTGTGCATAGCAATAATCTGATTATCCAATGACACACAACTTCCAGAGATTATTCTCAAACCAGGTTGTTGGGATACAAAATTCATTCCAGGTCCAATTCTTCTTTTATTTCTTCTAAGAAATGAGCTCACACAAATGAAATTATAATAAGATACACAGCATAATAAGATACACAGGGTAATTATTTTATTGGCTAAAAATGGGAGAATTCATACTTGCAATGTGTTTGCTATGTTCACATTTTAAGCAGTATATCTAGTATTCACAGTAATGAACAGAAATAGCTAAGTGGAAGTTTAATACTTTGTGTAACATTTCTCCTACAAAGATCTAAGATATATGATTTGGTGCATAGGGATTTTCTGGGCTTTTCCTCATTGGATTTAATCCTTTAGTTTTGAAACACAAACTTCCTATCAGTGCTTCTGCACATTCAACACATAATGGCATTTGACAGTAAATACATAGCCTCATCGAATCACTTATCTCCCCATGCTGCTGCAGTAACATTGAGAGAATCTGAGTGAATCACATCTCAAAGGATACAGCTGCTCTCAAACAGCATAACTAATGAATTACCTTGACTGGAAGAGAGCAAGTAATGTCTTGCATTTATAATCTAAGACAGTTGATGGCCCAGTCCTAGATCTGAATCAGTCCCCAGAACTAATTACAACTTGAAAAATTATAGCCACCTTTTATATTCATAATTAGTAAACACCTAGCAGCAATTTCTTAGCAAAAATAGATTTCTACAGAGTTTACAGATTGAAATCTACAATTTGTACTGATATATAAGCCTTTGGTTTTGTTTTATTTATGCCCTTTCTTTTATTAAAATTATTGTTCCCTGGTCCTTGGTTTAAGACAGTAATGATAATACAAGACTATAGAACATAGTGATGGTGTCACGGTATAAAATACTTAAAAGGCTATAATAAAAACAGATATAAAGTAAGCCTTTATTTGACTTGTGTGAACATTTATACTTCTGTGTAAATCAAATGTTATTTTAATATTTCCTCAATGCCATCGAGGAAGAAAAGTGGCTAATGGCTATTAAAACAAATTACTGCTTTACATAGGTCAGAAATTGTTCAAGATATGAAAATTTGATATTTAATTCGTACATTTGACATGACACGCACATTTTAAAACCATTTAATTCATTACATAAGTAGGTCTCCATATAACAGGTAAAGTTAGTATTTAAAAATAAAATAGCCAAGCGTGAATAACTTTCCTACATAATCACATGAACTAGAAGCACCCAGTATTCTAAGAAGGCAGTAGGGTAGGAGAGAGGGAAAGAATTTGTCCAACCTAAACCATAAAACAAGACTCAAAAAATAAAAGCAAAAAAGGAAAATTTCAATTATGTGACTTGTAAAAAAAACTTATCCTCTTTATAGTACAAGTGAAAATATTAGCTGTAAAGTATTTACAGGAAAGTATTTAAGTCATTTAAACACCCCCAGCCACAAAACAAGGACAAATCCCCAGCTAATAATTTCACTTCTGTGAATATTTATTAAAGAAATAAAGTGAATATAAAGCATTATTCTTGTAAAAACTGTGTGGTAAAAGGAAAACACAGTACCAAAATTCTTTCATGTATTACAAATAAAACCATGGCAAGATAAAATATTTCTCAGTGTGATGAACAATAGAATATACCTTTTCCTCTCATTCTCCCTAACAGATACTTCGTGGCAAACCCATATCTCAGCAACGTAGCTAAACTGTGCATTCACTGTGAAATGTCAG
This sequence comes from Hydrochoerus hydrochaeris, assembly GCA_004027455.1. Classification (NCBI taxonomy): domain Eukaryota; kingdom Metazoa; phylum Chordata; class Mammalia; order Rodentia; family Hydrochaeridae; genus Hydrochoerus; species Hydrochoerus hydrochaeris. Next base: position 238,622 of record PVLA01001969.1, read on the forward strand.
TTGATGCACTTCCTATGCATATACGTTGCCCAACTTAAGTCTGGAATCCCAGATTTCAACTTATTTCCAGTGCAAAAGTCTGTAGAAGCTCAACCATGTTTGCATGTTATGAATCAGTCGTATTATTCAGAAAATGTTTCTTGGATTATAAAATCAGTATCATTTTATCATTTATAGTCAACATTTTCTGAATGATGTAAACAGGCATGCATTGATGAATGATGGGACTATGCTGTGAGAAAAGTGTCATTAGGTGATTTTTGTCATTGTGCAAACGTCATAGAGTTTTCACACCACTCTAGATGGTGCCACTACTGTGTACCTGGGCTGTGTGATACAATTTACAGTTTCTAGCCTACAAATCCAGGCTGCTTCACTGAAGATTTTAAGCAGCTGAAACACAAGGATAATTACTTGTGTTTCTAAGCATGAAAAGATATCGTAAAAGCATATTAAAAGTAATAAAATATGGCCTCCTTTTATAGGATGCTTTACCATGAATGGAGATTGTAAGACTGGAAGTTCTGAGTAAGCCAGATGGTGAAAGTTGGGTGAACAGGAAGGCTGGGAACATTTCTGTCCACCACTGTAAACTATAAAAATTAGTTTTCCTTCTTCAGTAATAAATTACTTCTAGCCTATCATTTCTCCTTTCCTCTAAAAATTTTAAATTTAATTAATAACACAGCTTGAAAATACAAATGTTTTCTTTCATATATATATATATATATATATATATTCTATGGGTTTCTTTATATGACTGTATTTTTTTCCTTTCTAAACTTTTCTTATAAAAACTAAAACCCACATTAACCTAGGCCCACACAGGATCAGTATCATCAGTTTTGCTGTGTTCTGTTTTCACAGTTTGTCCCTCTTGAAGGTCTTCAAGGGTAACAACGTGCTCAAAACTGTTCTCTTCTATGATAACAATGCTTGGTTCTCTTGCAGGATTTTTTTTTTTTACTTGAGCAAGACAATTACACTAAAACAATGAAGAAAGTATAGTGTGGTATAAAGTGTGACCAAAATGCTGTTGGAATGTTTTAAACATTTAGTATGTTAAAAGACACATTACTATTAAATCATCTCGAAATTAACCCCCTGAACATGGACATGTTCATTCTGTAATCCTTTCATTTTCTGAATGGTTGTGGAAGTCCTCTTCTGTGTCCATGTCAGGGGTGATTAAAATACACTGCATACCACTGCCCAGTGGAAACTAAGAGAATGAATGGTCCATGTAATCAAAGTATCAAGAACCGAGATGGTTATAGATAATTACTTTCATGATTTCATAATGATGAATGTAGAGCTGTTTTATAAGTAGAAATAAGCATTTCCTGAAAGTAACTCCTTTTTTAAATTAAACATTATTCACTTAATTTATGCAGTAGGCAGAAAACAGAAAGATGATGCCCAATGGGTCTTGGGAAGGAATAGGTGTGTACAGAGAACAACAGGATCTCCTGCTGCAGGACCCCCAGGCGGCCTTCCTTAAAGAACCCTGAGGTCAGAATTATTTGAAGAATCAAAGAAGATATCGGTGATATTTAATACCAGCGCTTTTGGCCATTGCTGAGTATGTTGAGAGAGTATCTGTACTTAGGAATTCGGGTTTAAACTCAGTCACTGTTACCTATCCCCAGGTGGGTACCTTAAAGCTGCCTATTAAAGCTGTGAAAAGAGAAGAGAAATCTACAAAGTATCTACCATATGTCTTGTTTATTAACAGAACACAATAATTTCTAGTAATTTCTTGTGAGACAAAATAATGTTGCATTAAACTTCACTTACAGAAAGTTGAGAAATTGTTATTGAAAAAATAATGCTATAGCTGTCCCTCAAAGATTTCTCTCGGTACTTGTCATGAAATAAATTATTTAATTTTATTGCAGACTTAAAAGATAGATACCACCAGTAGACTACTTGAAAAATAAGTTAAGGGAAGAGACACTTAAAAAAGTTTAAGTTTACTCAGTTAGTGTTAAATATAGAGGTGACAGTTACATATGGAGAGGTGGCATTATAATTTTTGAACGCTGTAAATTAGGTTCAGAATCTGCACAATTAACCAAATTGCTATTTTTTTGATGTGTTACTTTTAAGTATGTTTTAAAAAAAAAAACCTACTAGCACAATGGCTATTAGTTCCCTAACAATAATTATTAAACATCTGGTTAAACACATTTCCTACCACTGTATTCACACTAAATTTCTTTTGAATGTTAAATTAAATATAAAAATTATAAATAAATGAGTATTTCAAGTTTGGAAAATTGTCTCCTGGAATTTTATAAATAAATACAATACATTAGATATGTTTGAAATTTTGAAGATAACTTTCACACCTTCATGCAGCATTTTAAATTTAGTAAGTAAAATTAAAAATAATCTTAGTTCATATTTTCATATGATATACTTTTAATCTAGTAAGAATTTGATGTAATTTGCCATCCTATAATTGTAATTCTAAAAAATCATTAAGATATTTACTAAAATAGTAAATTATAGGCATCTCAATAAAAAGAATTTAGCGGTACATTATGGTTAATGTATTGACCTTTTCAAAATGAAGTCTAAGTTGATTAAAGAGTTTCAAGGTATATTAGCAAAACTTAATCCATGGCAGTTCTAATTTACATGTAAGCAATGAATGTTTCTAAGGTACAATACTTGAAACAAGAGTAAATGCAGATACATAAGTGGAGTATTATTACTGTATGTTTTCTGATAAATAAGGAGCTTCAATTTCTTGGGCATACTGAATTCAAAACTTGGAAAGTGAATTGGGCAATTATATATGAATATTAGAAAGAAAAACTCTGCATGTAGTCTAAACATATAGGCTGCTAAATGATTTTTGCAACCTTTTTATCAGTTTAAAAACTTCCTAAAACTATAGAAATAACTAGAAAATTTCCAGTTAATGAGATTGTCAGAGACCTGTGGTCATAATCCTAATAGCTAATTCAAAATTTAGAGCCCCCAAAATTCAAAGACTAATCCCAAAAATGGGCAACTGAGACGAAGACACACTTATCAGATGAAGAAATACAAATGGCAAACAAATATATGAAAAAATGTTAAATGTCACTGGTCATTTGAGAAATACAAATTAACACCGAGACTCCACCTTACTCCCAAAAGAATGGCAATCATCAAAAAATCAATCAATAACAAATGCTGGTGAGGCTGTAGGGAAAAGGAACCTTTCTTCATTATGGGTGGGAGTGTAGATTGGTGCAACCACTATGGAAATCAATGCGGAGATTCCTCAAAAACTAGAATTAGAGGAATAGAGCCAACTATTCCTCTTCTAGGTATTTTTCCAAAAGAATTAAAAACATCACATCATAGCAATATATGTGCACCTATATTTATAACAGCACAATTTGTAATAGCTAAATCTTGGAAACAACCCAAATGCCCATCAACTGAGGAGTGGATATTTTTATGCAATGTAATACTACTTAGCAATAAAGAAAGATAAATTTGAGGTTTTATAGGTAAATGGATGCAGCTAGAAACCATATTCAAATGTGAAATAAATCAGACTCACATGTGTAGATATCATATTATCTCCCTTATGTAAGAAACTGGAAGTGTAACTAAGACCCAAATGGTGCAATAGATACTATAAAAGGGAAAGAAACTGCTCAAAAGGAAAGAGCAACTAGGGTGGGGAAAAATACATAAAGGAAGGGAAAATGAAGGATAGCACAGTTAATTGTACTTCTAATTTTATTAGAGCATGGATAGAAATTGAGCGCTGGTATTGTTTGGTCTGTTTTGCATGCCTGTATTTTGTAACATGAGCCACTGTTTCAAAGATAACAATATACGATACAGTGACCTTTGTTCATTACTTATCAACTTGTTTTCAAATCCTGTATCATTTTTATTGCTTTGTTTTGTTTTTATTGTTTTGTTTTAATCTCTTTAAAGTAGAAAAGTTATCATAGTCCTGAGAGTTGAAATCCAAAAAACAAACAAACAAAAAATTAGAGACAGTGGCTTCTGGGTGGCTGCCAGTAAGAGCCATTGCTTCATGCCATACAAGCCAGTAGGACGATCCAGCGGGAGGAGTTACAGTCGCTGGATTGTGAGAGGTTGGGTGTAAACTCTGTGAAAGTCTGAACAGTCCCTTAGGCCACAGACTAGGGGATCCCTTCCAGACTTCACCAAAATTCCTTCTAGGGGGGTCAGGAAAAGGTTTCCACCACAGTGTTATCAGGATGAGGCCAGCTGCAGACTTCCCTCAAACCACGGGGCCCTCTCTCTCCTGTCTGGGTAACAAAACGAAGCCGTGTTCTACAGAGGAAAAGCAACGACCACATCTGTAGCCTGATGGAAAGATACAGCAGTGCTCCTGGGGATGGGGACCAGACGGGAAAACAAAAGCAAGCCATCGAGTAAAAATCTATAATTTTGGATGAAGGGCGGCAATACAGGCTAAGTGCAACTGTAATAAATGAGGAACAAATTTATATTTGAGCCTACAGTGGCGATAGAAGACTGACACTTCATTCAAACAGCAAACTTTTGGGTCCCTACACACACAGTCACTGAAGAACAATCGCATACAAATGACGGTGCAAGAAAACTGAGGGAGCTGCCGGAGAGATGATTTGTGAAGAGCAGCAGAAAGAGGGAACCTAAATTCAAAGCTGAAAATAACTAAACTAGGGAGAAGAAAGTGCAAGTTAGCCCCAAGTCCTAACCCAAGGTATTGCTGTAGGAGAGAAACTTGAATCCTTTGGATAAAATACTTCATGCCTGGCCCAGTTCCGGATAAGAGAAAACAGAACCAAAAGTGTGCTCACTACCAAGTGCACACTTGTTCACCTCTATATATTTTGCAGCTTGTCTCTCTTGAAACAAAGTTTATGAGGTTCAAAAAAGGTAGAAAATAAACCCTGCCTGAAAAGGCAAAATAATCATCATGACCAGAATCAGATACGAAATAAATAGTGAAGCAGACAAGGACTTTATACTACACGAGATCAGATATTTTCAGCAAAAAATGACAATTATAAAAATTAAGACACACCACGATAAAAAGAGAAAAATTTTAACAGGCTCATAATAGACTTGACAGAATGGAGACAAAAATGCAGCAAACTTGCAGACTGGTTAATAGAAATTCCCAAACTGAAAAATTCAAATAAACGAAATGGAAACAACGAAAATAGAAGAGAGCATAAAAGCAATGTGACCTGTTATCATATGCAAGTGACCTACAGAAGGAGAAAGACAGAATTGGAAATAAGAAATATGGGGAGACATGGTTCCTGTGAAATTTTCAAAATTAATGTCAGACATCAAACCACAGATTCAAAAAGCTCAGAAAATAAAAAAGCAGCATAAATATCAAAAAGGTAAGCAGACTTATAAAGTTCAAGTTACTGTAAATGAGAGAAAAAGTGAAAACCTTAATACAACCAGAGGCATAGATTTCATATCTACAAAGGCAGCAGGATAAAAATTACTGGAGATTTCTCTTTAAAAACTGTGGAGACAAGAATACAATATAGCAAAATTGTTAAAGTGCTAAAAGAGAAAGCAAGTCAGACTTTTGAAAAATATTCTATAAAATATCTTTTGAAAGGCAAGCAGAACATATTAATACAATGAGCTAAAAGTAAGGGTTTTGTCAGCAAAACTACAAGAAAGATACAAGGAAGCAGGCAGACAGGCAATATAGATAATGGAAATGGATTAAAGCAAAAAGCTAGAGAGCATTTTAAAGGGGACAGACAGCTCTGTTCATGCTTTTCTACTACTCTAAAATATAATTGAATGGTTAGAGAAAATGACAGAAATTGTTGTTTTTTTTAGCGTATGTAAGATTGAAAAGTATAACAGTGTCACAAAAATAAGGAAGAAAGTCTGGGAATTACCACTGTAGTATTTGTAATGTACATAACATACGTAAGGTGGTATAATGTTCTTTGACAACACAAACTTATTTCATTACATATAAAATAGCACCCAGGAAATAGCCATTTTAAGAAATAACGATGCTTAATTTTATATACAATAGAAAGATCACAAAATACAACAAATGCATGGGAAGCAGGAGACAAGAAGAAAGGAAAACAAATTTTAAATATATAAGATTATGCCAGGGATGTAGCTCAACTGCACAGCGCCTGCATGGCAAGCATGAGGACACGAGTTCGATCCCCAATACCAAATAAATAAATAAATAGTCAGATTTTAATAGAGCAATGTGATTACCATTTTAAGTATGGATGTTCTACATCAATAAAAGAAAATAATGATCAGATTGATTGTTAGGATAAGAGAATAAGGTCTAGAAATTCTTGTCTGTAAGGAAAACAACACTTTTCAAAGAGACTTTGACTCATGTTCAATGCCCTTATATCTTTCTGGAGTGGCACGCATTGCCCCTTTGTGAACTCAGTATGTTATAAATTATTTCAAGATTATGTTCTATGCTACATTAGAAATTATCTTTTTCCTAAAAGATTGCAAAGTAGACTACTATACTGAACAAATCTATTATAAACTCAGCATTTTTAATATATCATAGTTCTATACAGAAATTCATTTAAAAATTGATTACATGGAAAACACTATTAAAGAATAGTTTGGGAGAAAGTACACTATTTAACTTATTTTATAAAAATATTTATTTAAATAGAGCATAATATACACTATAATTCTCTACTTAGTAGATAAATAAATAAAAATAAAAATATCACCATATAAAAAATAGGAAATAACACAAATTTTAATTAAGGGTATACTAGTACTTTGCTAGAAATCAACATGGAGAATGTTCAGAATAATGCTCAAAAGTGTATTCATAATATTTGAGGAAGCAAATTTGAGGAAGCAAATATGATGTCAAAATAAGTAGAAAGAATGTTAATGAATATTCAGTTGTTTGGGTTAATGAGCCCTAAAATACACATAAAATAGAATCACATCAAGCGCACATACTCAACAGGTCTGATATTTGACAGATACAAAAATGTATATACTAATAACTCCTCCCACAAAATATTTCATTATTCTAGTTCAAGGTTTTTGTTTGCTGAATAATTCTCTCATTATATGTTAATCCAGATGTATGAAATATTCCTGTCAGGTCTAGCATGAGCTGTAGCTATAAACAGAAATTTTTATTGCTTCAAATGATTCATTATAAAGAAAAATAGATTTTCAGTTCTATGTTATGAAATAAAATAATATAAAATAATTAATAAAAGACTATTAAGCTACTTAAATATTAACTAAAATAGTAAAATACAATATAATTATTTTCAATATGACATAATAAGAGTATGTTTGGGATAAATAGATGATTATATAAAGAATAATAGAAAACATACACACACATTTGATTTGTCAATGTAATGCAGTTAACTGCATTAGTTTCTCCACAAGAAAAAATGTCTAATGGTGACAGAACAGCACCTATTCATAATACACAATTTACATTAAACAAATAAAATTACAAAGCCAGGATATATATTAATCAATGATGCATATTACAAAAATCTAATTACAATAATTGTGTGCTTATATGCTAGCCTTATTTCATTAGGTATTCTTTTTTGCAAAAGCAGGTTTATTGGTTATGATTTATTAGAATATAGAAGTAGAAAAATGTATCATTCTTTCTAAATATGATTTAAAGATATCTAGTCTTGTATAATAAGCTATATGTAGATTAATATTGTTAAATATCAAAAACATTTATCATTTTATGTTTAAGAGATACACTGCCTTTAAGAAGCCTATCCCATTGTATTAATGTTCGAGCCAGGGAATGCCTCCAAATTACACACATACCATCATCCCATTTTCTTAATCAACATTGATTACAAAATTCTTGCTAATTGACTCAATTGTGTTATGCTTGTCTTGACTCATCCAAATCAAGCAAGGCTCATTAAAATTCAAGTTTCCTGTAATAACATCAGATTATGCCTTAATATGATCCATTTATTTAGAGACAAACTAAATCAAATTGCAATATTTTATACATTATAAAAAACAACTGTGGCCAATGTGCTAGTCTTTTTTAATGTAAAGTTAGAGACACCAGAAATGACATTTCATTTTTTTATACTACTTGTTATTTGGAGGATAAAATGAAAGAGAAAATAGATGTATAAGCAATTATACTGAAACTGTATATTAAAGTTACTTATTGAGAGGAAAAGTATTTTTCATAAAATGAGTTATTTAATGTGGTTTTTACATTGAAATTTTATCATTAACACATGGCTGAAAATTTTAATGTTTTTGCTAAGAGTAACATGGCAACCAGTAAAACCATGAATTACTCACTGTCTCAGTTACACTTTATATAAAGTTTGATTTGACAGTGTTTTTTAAAAATTATTGTATGGTGAAACAAACTTTTATTTGATATATAATTCTGTGAGTTTTACTACATAAATTGTTTTATGTACCAACTTATTATTGATAGAAAATATTTCTCTTTGTTCTCCAAATCTCTGTCACACTACTTGTTCATAGTCATCACTTCCAGTGACTTTTGACAAGCCTGACATGTTTTCACTGTAATTTGCTTTTTTTTTTTTTTTTTTGGCCAAAATTATGGCTGATGTGGAATGACCCTTTATATAACCTTCTCAGAATGGCTTCCTTCACTCAAGAGCACATTTGTAGCCTCCAAATTTTGGTATTATTCACATGTATCCAAAATATTGTGTTTAGTGATTCCATTTGTAGCTTTAATCTGGTTTGTTCATCCACTCAGCTGGTGAAAACCTTCCTCCAGAGATTGTAAAATCTGATCATAGACACGAACATTTTACATAGAATCAACATTTTACCACTTCATTTGAAAAGTAGGAATATTTTCCTGGTTCAATCACCTGTACTGTCCACCTGTTAATTTATAGTTGTTTTACATATTTCACACACACACATGCACACACACGCACACACACACACGCACACACGCACACACACGAGCATAAATGAAGCCCCTATAAGGTACTGTTACAATTGTTGCTTTTAACTTTTAAATGTACTCTCTTGGTGTTATTATTGATGGAGCAAAACACCCAGTCTCCATAATTTTAAGGAGTGGTTTATTCAGCTCATGATTTTCTAGCTCCAAGCCAGAGACAGCCTGGGGGGAATGGCAGAGGAAAACTGTTCACCTGCTGGCATTAGGGCCAGAGAGGGAAGGAAGGAGCCCAGAGATGAGAACACACATGTCCAGCCCCCCACCCCGGGAGTGCAGCACCCCATCCCCTAACCCCCTTTCTAAAAGGCTCAAATTTGTCTCATTATGCAAAGTACATTTAGTCTATCTTTTTAATTTGTTTTTACTTTTTTAAATTAAATCTCTTGGTACCATTTAGATATATGTAATGATCACATTCACCACAGGGAATTTGTACCTATGCATGATATGTCTTGGTTTTTTTCTCCCCCATTTCCTTTCCTTTTCAACACACTTCACACAAAGTCTTATATCTTGACAAATTCTTCACTACAAAACAACACACATGGCCTCCTGTCTAGTTTTCAGTACAGTCCACATTCCTAGCTAATGTTCATGATTCTCCCTGATTGTCAGCCTTCCACTCAGTATTCTGATTTGCTCAGCTCTAAGCAGAATTACCCATCAATCTCTGTTACAGCATTTTGGAGCTTCTTTGGTCCAAGTCCCCAAACCTCTCAAAACTCCTCCTGTGCGCTAGGTCCAAAGTTTCAATACTCACAGCAACACACCCATTTCTCTGGTACCAGCTTTTTGTACTAGTCAGCTTTGCCCTCATCGCTGGGGCAAAATACAGCACACACAGATTAAAAGAGGAGAAGTTTCTGTCACTCACAGTCTCCAGTGGGTTTAGTCTGTTGTTGACAGGCTCCAGGACAGAAGCGATCAGGTGGAAGGGAAGGGTGTAAAGCTGCTCACCCTGTGGCAGCCAAGAAGCAGAGAAGGCGAAAGAAGGAGACACAAGACAAGAAGAAATCCAGGTCACATCCCCAGTGACTTGCCTGTTACAAACGGGTCCTACCTACTAACCACACAGTCAGCCCTAAGCTCTCAGTGCATTAACCCATGGACTGGCCTAGGGAACTGAGGAACCAATGGTCTTTAAAAAGTCGTCTTTGTGAAGACATGAGACATTTGGGAGACAGGAAGGAGGACCTTGGTTCAATCTCAAACCTCCCCATAAGTAGGTAAATAAATCTAATTTATATTTTAAATAACTCAGTATATAGTATCTATTATATTTTCTGCATATTTATAACTTATGCTTATTTACCTGACACTGGTTCAGACTGCTTTGGACCTGGTACACAGGTTCATGGATACTTTTGTTTGCAAAGAACTTGGTTCACAGACAAGCTTTTGGCAAAATTTTGTGGTCTTTTGTAACCCTTGCATTGGGTGATGAACATGACCTTGGTGATCTTTCCCAGATTCATGGAACAAATTAAATTTGTGAACAGAGATACTACTGTGTTTCCAAATTTCCTTCCGCCAAAATTGCTTTTCTTTCCAGAGAGTTTCCTTAAACTTAATTTAATTTTTTTCAAGCTACAAATTACTTCATTGTTTTTTCACTGAAGCATTCTTTTATATCACCGTCATCCTAAGGGATGTTTTTATTTAATGTGGCATTACATTTTCATAATTCTTTTCCTTGCTTTTCAAGAACAAAACAAGGAACTCAGTAAACAAAACATTTTGCCCCTTGTTTGTGACCTAAGTGTGCAGTGAGATGTCTCCAGTCTTTCAGACGATTCTATGTAGGTAATGAAACATTTTTATCCACTGCTCTGAAGGTTTTCCTTTTGAGTTTAATGCTGTTTGATGTTTGCATAAAATTTATTTGTGTTTAATCTGCTTGGTGTTCGTTCATACAGCTTCCTGAATGTGTAGGTTCGTATCTTTCACCAAATGTAAGGGATGCGACTTTCCGTCCGTTGTTACATCGCACATTTACTTTCATTATCACCATCTGCTTTCGTCTCCTTTTAAAAGCCCTAAGTTTCAAACTTTTGTCATTTTTGCACAGGACCCTGAAGTTCAGTTTGTTATATTCCTCCAGTCTCTGTATTAGTTAGGTCTCCTAGACAGATGGAATCAATGTAAAATACACATACAACACAACAAGTTGTTTACTAGGTAGGCGTACCAGATCAGGGAGGAAAGGCTCTCTGCAGAGCCACATTTGGAAGCATTTAAGATTCTACTTTGGGAGCTCAAGGGCCAGGGTATCCGGTAGCAGTTGAAGGTTAAAACCTGGAAGCTCCCTGCAGAGTCAGTGGCCCAAATCTTTGTTAGAAAACTGAAGAGAAGCATTTGCTGGCTGAAGAGTCTGCTCTGGAAGCCTGAAGGAACAGGAGAACAACCTTCAAGGCAGTAGCAAGACTGATGCTCCTACAAAGAAAAGGGAGATTTCTGTCTTCTCTCTAATTCTGTCCGTACTGCAACCAATTGATTGGTGCTGCCCACATCTGGAATGGGTCTATCAGCTTCAGTTTGTGGCCTACCTGATAATCATAGAGACATGCAGGGCTTTCCTCATCCACTGGGTGGTTTTTACAGAACCCAAAATGACAAATCACACTTAATGACATTCTCTCTCTCTCTCTCTCTCTCTGTCTCTCTCTCTCTCTCTCTCTCTCTGCATCTCTCCTCTCTCTCTTCTCATCTTTCCTTCTCCCCCTAACTTTTGCTCTACCTCTTCAATTCCAATTCATACTGAATGAATCTATTGATTTATCCTCAAATCTTTAAGTTCACCGACTCTTACTACTGAACTGTGTTATTAAATTGGTGCAGTAGGGCTTTTAGTCCTAAAATAGCCATTCTGTTCTCTTCCCTATCTTCTCTACTTTTTTACTTCGTAATTCAGCATTTTGAATGTGCTTTTAATTCCAGGTGTAAACAGTTTTCTAACAGCTGCTTTAATGTACTTGTCACAGGACTGAGTACCTCAGTCTTGCTTGGATTTCCTTTTGCTGAGAAGTTAATATTATGATTCATCATAAAATGAATAATTTAAGACTGAACCTTTCACAGTTTGAATTTTATATTACAAAAGATTCAATCTTGTTAAAATCCTGTGGGGAATGTCAAGATGTAGATATCATGAAAAAGAAAGAAAGAAAGAGAGAGAAAGAAAGAAAGAAAGAAAGAAAGAAAGAAAGAAAGAAGAAAGAAAGAAAGAAAGAAAGAAAGAAAGAAAGAAAGAAAGAAATTCAAAAATCATTCCAAAAATGAGACATAAAAAGAAACCCCATGAACAGGCAGATATGCCCTGTGAGGAGGTGGGGTTGGCTGGAGGTGGCCACAGGAAGTGAGTATCCCCTTCCAAAGTGCTCACTTCGCTCTCTGCTCCCTGGGTACCCTGGGATGAGCGGGTTGTTCTCCCAAATCTTTGCACCATCCCATCTCAGCCTTGGAGCCTGCAGACTATGGGCTGGAAAGATGAGACAAAAACAAATCTTTCTTCTTTAAAGTTGTGGGTGTCCACTATTGCACCCCAAACACAAAGAGTGGCTAAGACAGGTTTTTCTTTCCCTTTCTATGATCTCTAAGAAATGCCCTTTGTAATTCTCAGTTAGATCTAAACAGTTTTTTGGAGTCTCTGTCTTTGTTTTTGTTTAGCTTTTGATCGACAGTGTAGTGTTAGATACCCACATGGGTTACCTTCCGGCCAGGAGTTAGTATAGGGCACTGTGTATTTGGGGAGACTTTGATTTATGGTGACTCACCCTGACCTTCCTGTGCTCTTCACGTCTTACCATCCGATGGCTGTGACATGTTCTATGCCAAGGATTAGGATTGTATTCCCTGACGAAGAGAGGAGTGTACCTACCTTGTCTTACCCAGAAACAGTTTGCTGTAGAGAGCATTAACATATGGTGGAAATAAATATTGAATTTTCCCCTTAGGTTTATTATAAAGTTCCACAATTGCATACTTTTCAAATATTGCTTTAATAAAAATGTAATTTAAAAAAATTTAGGAATGCAAGGATAAAAATGTTTAGTTTTTTAAACCTCATGCATGGGACACTAAAGGACAGAAATGGAGATTCGGATACATATAAAATCAGGAAACATTTTACTAATTTTACAAGAGTTTGTCTACACTAAATCTAGGGTGAAATTTATTTCCTCATATATTTATTCTATCTGTATCTAAAAGGTGTTTTATTATATTTTCACTCATACTTGCTTAATATAAATAAAAACTGGCATACATTTAAGCTAGCTTTTAAAATGAATATTTAAGGATTTATACATATAGAACAGCTCCAAATTTCTCTAAATGACAAATATACTAAAGAACAAAGTGACGTATGCTTATTTGAGTAGTGCTTTTGTCATATTTTCACAGGCGTATTGCTCCATCTGATACAACTTGGGGTAAGTAGCAATTATGTTTTACTAATTATTTCTCAAAATATCAATTTTAATTATAGTGTAATAAAGCAATTAGATTTAGTAATTTCTGTTTAGCTTGAAGTGTTGAAACAGAGTATCTAATTCGTTTTTATTAAGTTTATTGGTACAATTTAGATGTGCCTAGTGATCACAATCTTCATGAGGGATTTGTGCATTATATATCTTGGATCCTCTTTTTCCCCCCATTCTCCTACCCTCCCTTCAACCCCACTCCCCTCTGTTTTTATAAAGTTTTGTTTCCATTTTTTAAATTCTTTTGCCATTTTTTTCCTTCCTTTCCTTATCCTCACTCCCTAATTCCACTTTCCTTTGGCACAATCTCTTCCTATTTCACAATACTTTACTATATATTTTAGTTTTTATTTACTCTTCCAGTTTCTCACACCAGAGAGACAATGAAATATTTACACATCTGTGTGAAATGTATTTTACTTAAAAGTATGGTGTCCGTGTCCATCCATTTAGCTATATATGTCTCCAGTTTATGCTTCTTTGTGGCCAAGAAGTGCTTCATCGTATAAAAAAAGCATCATTTTTATCTATTCATTGATGGATATTAGGTTGCTTCCAAGACTTAGATATTACCTGAAATGAGTAAATACTTCTCAATTGAAGAAGTACAAATGACAAATAAATACATGAAAAAATATTCAACATCACTGGTCATTTGAGAGAAGCAAATTAAAACAATGTTGAGATTCCATCTCATCACAAAGTCAACCAATAACAAATGCTGACAGGGTTCTAGGGAAAAAGAAACGCTTCTCCATTGTTGGTGGGAGTGTAGGGGGAGCAACCACTGTGAAACTCAGTGTGGAGATCCCTTGAATAACTAGGACTACAGACCCCGTTCAACCTAGCTATTCCCCTTCTTGATACCTTCCCCAAAGGATTAAAAGCATCATAGCACAGCAGTATATGCACAGCCATGTTTATAGCGATACAGTTTGTTGTAGCTAAATCTTGGAAAGTGTGTAATAAGTGAATCCAAATTTTGCTCATTGTAATCATAATACATATGAATTCTGTGTTCATTACATTTCTTTCCTTACTGAGGCAAAATATCCAAAACCCAAGTTCAAGGGGAAAATGTGTATTTAGCTCACAGTTTGTAGAGACTTCAGTCCATAGTGATTGGTTTCAAGGCAACACATGGCAGAGGAGCGTCAGGAGGAGAAGAGTTCATGGTGCCTACGAGGTGGCAAAAACAGTGCAGGAGAAGACAAACCTCTTTCTGTGCTTTAGACTGTATCTGGTCTACTGGGACTAGGGTGGTACCTATCCACGCAGTGGCCTAATTTAGTAATCACCCACCCTTAATTCTAGCACTCTTACTCCTGGCATTGCATTATCAATCAGTCACACACTCTGGATCCAGCCACACTAGAAAAGCTCCAGTGATGACTGCATGCAGCTTTGAGGAGTATCTGGATACAAATCATAACATGATCTAACCAACCATTAACTTGGCTAAATATTATACCAAATACTATCTGTTGTCAACTATGCACTTACCAGCTGGTGGATTATTGTTTGTGCATATATTAAATGCTTAGTGATAAAATATTTGTTTTTCCATGAACATAATTTATAGTATTTTTCCAGATAAGTTAATTGCTGGTTCTTTTAGAGATCTGAAATATTCACAAAGGCCACTTATGAAGACTAGAAAAACTTTAAATAATACTAAATATTATGTCAATTGCTAATAAATGAGAAATGTATCATTCATAAACTCAAGACGTGCAATATATTTTTAAAATTATGAGAAAGTTCAAATTTTAAAAGAACTTGTACCCAACTGGTGCTATTTTTCAGCTCAGAAATGACAGCAATCTAGGATCTGCAGGAGTTTCACACCTGCTTTATCATTTTGGGCAGGAATTGATGTTTCGTCGTTTAGACACTTTGAGTACTTACACTGTCACTGTTATATAATTTAAATGGTCATTGTTTAAAATGATGAAAAATTGACACAGTAACTGTCAGATACTGAACTTTATTATAATGGAAATGATCCATCCTTTAAATTGGATTAATGGAACCTAAGAAAACTATGTAAATGTGTTTTGTTCATCATTTTCTTTCTTGGTTGACTGACAATTGTATTTTGAGGTGTCTTATTTCTACAATTCCCTGAAGTGTGTTCCTAAAACTGTGACTGTGTCTTTATATTTATGAATATAGCATTATTTTACAGTGAATGTTCACTGTTTTATATCCTTGTGGATATAAAAACAGCGATTGCTTTATACTTTTAAAATTTCACCAAGAAAATGTAAAATTTAGCTTTATGTATTAGTATATTTCATTAATTTATTGATAAAAATCTGTAACAAATGTTGAGGCTTTTTCTATAATTAGATTCCCCTTAATTTGAAAATATCATGCTCATTGTTATTTTTATAAATGTAAATATTTTTAATTCTTTTCCCCTAAGACTTAAGACTCTTACATCCACAGCACTTCCTTTGGCATTGGGGAGAAAGAATTCCCCCTCACTTTGAGGAATTGTATAGAAGAAGTAGCTGCATTTTTTTCTTTCAACTTTAAATGTCTCATAATCAAACATTCCCCTTAAATCCATGACACTGGTTTTGGCATACATTCAAGATGATTCATATTTTGACATATTATAAAATTAAACAATTGCTTGATATTATAAATGTTATTTATATAAAGTTAATATTTTAAAATAAAGGCAAGTATTTTTATGTCTAATTAAAATATGACAAATGAGAGAAAAACACAAAATATACAGGTTTCCAAAAGTTAATGTTTTCCTTCAAGGCATAATAAAATTCACAGAGAAAAATGGTCTAGGTATAATCAATTCTATGACCGACTCTGGTTTGATGTTTATTCCCATCAATGAAAAACTGAAGAGGTTTGATCCTGAGAAAAAATTTCAAATACTATGTACTCAAAAGTGTTTGTATTGCTTTTGCCACCAGTTTTTACATCATCCTCAATCCCTGCAATGAGGATAATAAATTTGTAGGCCAATATTTTACTCCTGTTATTTTCAAGATTTTTTTGTGTATGATTACATTGTGAATATATAAAAATGCTAACTTGATGTTTTGCATGTTAAATACAATTCTGTAATGAAAGAAATTCTAAAAGTGTCAGTATTGAAATAATGAACTAGCATGAAATAAAGATGCTAGGTTTTCTGAGTTATTCCAAGCAGGCTTTCAAGATATTGTTTTATACATTTTGCACATATTGTTTTGAAGCCATAGTTGACATAAATTTAAAAAAAAAGAAATTATAAGTTAGCCTTTTGTTGACTGTAGAAAATTTAGGAAGACTGATAAACACAATTCTTTTTAATTGGGGTTACTAGTGTAGAATTCCTATCATGTCAAATTGGTTTGACTCTGAACCTTATTTGCTCCTCAAAGGAAATAGAAATGTGAACACATGATATGTCAATCTTATAACTGTCTATTCCGAGATTTAAGAAAGTAGATTTCAATGATCAGCTTGATATGGCAAACAACCTCTTATTATCAGAGTTTAAAATGAGTCTGTCATTGTTCTCAAAGAGGATTTTAATTCATTTGCAATGGCATTTTGGAAATACTAATGAAAATCACAAAGCATTAAT
The DNA here is from genome assembly GCA_004027455.1 of Hydrochoerus hydrochaeris. Lineage (NCBI taxonomy): Eukaryota > Metazoa > Chordata > Mammalia > Rodentia > Hydrochaeridae > Hydrochoerus > Hydrochoerus hydrochaeris. Next base: position 255,684 of record PVLA01001969.1, read on the forward strand.
TTCATGTTATTAGTAAATATAATTCCATAGAAAATGTATCATTATGAGAGAAATGAACACTTTTAATAAAAACACAATTTCTGGAGCAATGTTTATTAGATAAAGGAGGGAAATTGGTGTGGTGTATTTACTTCCAGAAGTGCTGTTTACACAGTGAGCATGGAAAGAGTCAGTCCCCTTCATGATCCTTTCGTGAAAAGTAGAAACTGTAGGTGTGATGAAAACCTCCACGGTTTTCATAGCACCATGATTCAACTCCAAGAATATAACTTTGAACCAGAAGCATTATTTAAAAAGTAAAAGATATGGATTTTTCTGGTGTTAGGATTATTATGAGACATTAGCATGAAGAATGTTATTACTTCTCAAGCATTAAAGTGGCCATTACTTCAGTCGCAATGGGATAACTTTACAGCAGGTTCCTAGAGGAATTTGTACTAGAAACGGAAGTTCTATCTGATAGAAACAATCATTTGAAAAATACTTGCTAAACAAGAAAGGAAGCTATAATATGTCCCCTTCTTCTCTATTATTTTCTACATAAGGAAACAGTCACAGCTGTGATTAAGAAGTCAAGGCTGGTCATTAGTGAGGCCAAATGCTAGCTCAATCTTTTCATTTTGCCTCCAATACTTTACCCTCTAAACTTTGAAATAATCAGTTTTCCTCTCTATCATTTTCATTAGCCATTGATTATCTCCTGCAAGTGCTCCTGGTAGCAAAGAATACTGTGATAATATTGGATGCACTATAACAACATGCAACCGCACCTATGCTAAACCTTTGGCAATACAGAGAGAAGTCAGCCCCCTTTATGGACATTTAATCAAGGGAAAACCTTATTTCTCATGATCTAGCATAATATGAAGCATGATTAATCTTTAATTCATTAGCATTTATCAATTCATTATTAGTAAAAATTCAACACAGACTAAACAGAGTGTCTCTGTATTGGGTTAGGTTTAAATGGTGAAATACACATCTTTTTTCAAAAGATGTCTTGAGATAATATGTTATTATTTAGAGCCATCAAGCTTTCCTACATTGGGTCACTCTGCTATCAGCATGCTCTTGATAAGGATGCAGTAAAGAAAAATGACTTAGAATTTAGCTATATTCACTTTAACTAGGGGATCAGATTGAAATAAGTTTTTGACATGCAAAGAAAAATAATCCAATTCCCAAATCAAGATACTGTGCATTTAACAACTCATTCTGGTAATGAAATTATCTTCTTCTGGAATACATCTTCTTGACTTTTACATGAAAATATAAGTATCTCAGTGTTTTTGTGTGTCACAGCACACTACCCAGATGCTAACATTGAGAAGAAGCAGGGAGGATATTCAGAAAACTGTAATGGGTTAGATTTAATAACCACAGACTGTATGGGGCATTCCCTTATTAAATATTTACCATCTGCTACAAAACCAGATGGCCCAAGTTGATTTTTTTTATAATATGGTTCACAAACATGTAATCACTTTCCTCTTTGTAAAAAGTATAATAAAAGAGAAAACTCCGTGTAAGCAGTGTATTCAACAATATTTTAACTATTAAATTCTATGTTTTTAGGAGCTAAAATGATCATGGTTATTTTTCCTTATTCTTTTTTTTTTCAAAAAGCTACAAATTCTTTGAAGATCTACTAAGTAAAAATGCCAATTTTTGTAACACTTAGAAATCTTCTAATTTTGTTAAACAATGAACACTTAGATACTATGATGGTTTATTGAAAATACTTGAAACCTAGAAAATTGTCTTTTTTGACTCATCAACTCAGTAAGGAAAAGAAAATTGCAATTTCCTCTTTTTTGCCTATCATTTGGGACTAATGGATAAAAGAGACAAATAGAGTGTGATTGTGAGAATGGCGTGGAATAGCAGACAGGAGTCATTTACTTTAAGAATATTACAATTCACTTTTTTTGCTTAGAAATAATGAATTTTTAGTTTCAATTTTGAGTAATACAAAATAATCTATGCAAGTGATTTTTAATGATGTACTCAGTACTAAACTTACATGAACTGTAAATTAAAAAAAACAATGACATGATGTTTGGTCAGATCATAGTAGCATTCATAGTTTCTGAATTGTATGATTCATAAATCTAGAAAAATATTGATACCAAATGTAAATATAAATGAATAACGGAAGACACTTGAGACACCTCTTTTACTTCCACCAGTTATAGTCTTTATTCTTCCATTGGTATTTACAGCATGATGTCGTGGTGTAAAGGGGCATTTATAAAATTTGATTTTGTTTGTAAGTATCTGTGATAGTTTGTGTTTAGCTGCGCCCCCCCCCCAGCCTCATACAGTTAGAGGTGGAGCTTTTTCAGAGTTGGCTGGATATAGAGTCCGAGAAGCTAGAATTGATTCCTGGTGCAATGCTATTAAAAAGGGCACTAGGAATGAGGGTGTGAGTACTGCCCATCCTAAGAGGCCTGCATAAGATACAATGGATAGAAAGAGCTGTGGGGTGTCCTTCTCTTGCTTTCTTTTGTTACGTTTTGCCTGACATGATCTGTTCTTCTCTGCAATGCCTGTCTGCCATACCACTCTCCCTTGGAGCCACCCAATTAGGGACTAAAACCTCTACAAACTGTGAGCTAAATTACCTTCCCCTCTTTAACTCTGGGTGTCAAGTATTCCGGAATATGAAGCATAATTAAGACAGAATTTGGTACCAGATAAGTGGGGTCAGTGCTATGACTATACCTAACTATAAATTTTAGGAGCCTTTGGAGCTGCCTTGTGGAAAGAATTTCAAAAGCTTCAGAGATGCTGGCTGAAAAAGTTGACTTCGAAAACCTTAAGGGGTACTCAATGGGAGGTTCTATTCAGAGCTCAGAAGACCAGAACGCTGGTAGAAATGCTTCCATTACAGACCAGACTCAGCAGTTTGCAGGAAGAAGGATCACATCATCTGCTGCACTCTGGACAATGTGCATTATGCTTTGGCAGAAAGTTTGTCTGCATTTTGCTCATGTCACTTTGTGTGGGCCTGAGATTAAGGGCAGTGGACTAATTAGTCTTACAGAAAAGTATTTCAAAGCAGTCTAAGAGGGTGGCATGGCCTCTTTTGGGGTCTTTTAGCCAGATTTATGGCAAAAATGCCAGAAGAATCATTAAAAATGTTGTGAGTTTGGCAAGAAAGCAAGCTCCAGTAAATATGTGAACTGCAAAGGTGAAATAGAGGAGAAACTGATTATAAAAGACTAGCAAGAAAAAGCTAGGTATTGTAGAAGAAGACAACAGAAGAGATAGAGGAGGGCATCACAAGAGTCAGCAAGACTCCACCCTCTTTAGCCTCAAAATTGCAAAAAATGAAAGAATTTGCTGTGAGAAGGGAGCCCCAGAGCACCATGTTGCAGAGTGACTGCAGTCTAGTGCCCATATCTGGTACTCTGAGTAGCTATTTTAAAGATAACAATATGTAATATATTCACTATTGTTATTCTATTATTTTGTGGTGAAATTTTTGTTTTACCTTTTTTCCATAAAAAATGTAAATAAAAAATAAGAACCAGACCCACTCTGAAGAAACATAATGCTAACAGTGTAGTGGATCATGTTTTCAGGCAAATAATTGATTGTCTTATAGAAAGATAGTCAACACTGTTTAAAGGCTACATGGTGACCTCTACACTCTGAATTATGTTTTGTTTTTTTCCCAGGAATTGAACTTGGGGCATCATGCTTGCCAGGCAGGCACTGCCACTGAGCTACATCCCCAGTCCTAAATTATGGTTTTAAAATATACTAAATTCATAAAGTTGCAGGATATATGACTAATAATAGAAATTCATAGAAGTTCATAGAAATATAATGAGAAGTGGCATAGATATAGTAATAATCAGAGAAGGACTTTAAATAGCTCTACAGTTACAATCTGTACAGTTAAAATATAGAGTTAAATCCACGGAAAGGAAAAGGACATCAGTGGGAAAAAACAGGTAATCTAATAAAAAGAAAAAAAATGATTATTTTTAGTTGATAGAAGCATAATAAAGAGTATTTATTAATTTTGAAAAAAACACTATGTTATGTAAAACATTAACTCTGGGAGAAAGGCATACAGAAATCTTATATATAGTAGGTTTGTCATTTTGTGGAAATCTAGTGAAATTATAAGTGAAACTGTACTCTTAATCACAAATACACACACTTGAAAATTAAGGAACACAGTAAACAGAAGACAGATCTTGGTATCTTAGGTATTTATATAAAAAAATTAAAAAGTAAAACAAATGCACACAGAAAATAATTTCTGAAGAATGATTAACATGCTGAGGAACTTCAGTTTTTAAACTTGAATATTAAATTTTTTAAGGTGATGAATGAGATGAAGAATAGAATTAAAATTGAAAATCAAGATGTCTGCAGTACAGTTTCCTCCGGTAGAGGTGAGGTCTAGCCCAGGCTCACTCCTCACTTATGTTACCCTCCGGGCCTCTGGCCTGCCCTTGCAGTTCTCCTGCGTCTTCACACTCCCTCTGCTCATGTTCACATTTCTGTGTTCGAATTTCTCCTTTTTTCTAAGTACACTGGTTATACCGGAGTAAGGCCAAAGACCTCACTTTAACCCCATGCTCTGTAAACTCCACTGGCAAGCAAAAACCTAAAGATTGTCAGTCATGCTAGTAATCATATGATGAACAACTAGAATGAAATCAAGATGTTATTTTTTACTCAGTTTGGTAACTACTAAATATAAAACTTAAATTCCGACAAGGCCAATGATGGCAATAAAATACAGCATTAAAAGTCTTAAAAACTGTTAGCATAACTAAAGTAGTGCAGTCATTCTAGGAATGAGACTCTCGTTCCATAATACAATCTGGTGGGAGTACCAGGGATCCAACTAGGGGCCTCATGCTTGCCAGGCAGACGCTGTGCTGTTGAGCCCCTGATCCTACGTAATAACATTTTTAATGCATATACCTTATGACATAACAAATTCACGCCTGAATATGTACCCTACAGAAGAACTTGCACAAATCTATGAAACAATATAAAGAAAATTTACTCTAGAAGAATTCTTCATAATGAAAAAGTATAGGAACTTACTCAAATGTCCACCAATGACAATATAAATTAATAAAGTGTTTAGTTTGTTCATCCCATAAAATACCAGCAGATAAAATAGCTTACTTACTGCACTCAATAACATAATACATGCCAGATATATATTATTAAGTGCAAGTAGCAAGACATAAAAATAAGCGTGTAATTCGATTACAATTTTACAAAGGAAAAACCTAGAATAAATAAAGCCTGTATATTAAATAAGTGACAAAACTGTGAATAGGAAGGAAAATATTAATAATGAAAAATTAAGGATACTGGATGCCTCTGACTAAGAAAGAGAATAAGATCAGCAAAAGATACACAAGAGTCTACAAATTCCATGGAGATAACTACTTTCATAAATTTGATAGGTCATCTGTATGGTAATACTCTTTATAATTCCTTTAGCCTGTATAACTACATAAGAATTATGATGTATCTGATAAAGTCAGTGTTAATGTCAAAGTGTTATAGTCACAGTAACTAAAGAATGACTCAGAATAAAATATATTGAGATGTTGATAATTATTTTGCAT
>PVLA01001969.1:261395-305734 GCA_004027455.1 Hydrochoerus hydrochaeris
CTCCTCCTCCTCCTCCTCCTCCTCCTCCTCCTCCTCCTCCTTCTTTTTCTAGCACCCCTTGGTCCTCAAGAGGGTAATCTTGTAGAGACCATAATACGGTTTATATCTAGAAGCCTCCCCAGAGCCTCTGGCACTTATCTGCAGGGTTGAGAGCTGACATGCTGTTTGGGGTGGGCTGAGACAGTCCCAGCCAGGGGGTCAGGGAAGCGGTCATCTCCCTCTCCAGCTCCTCCCTTTGGTTTCTCCACTTCCCTCCCCCCATGCCATGAGAAGCTACTCCTAGGCTATGCCCCTCTGCCTTGAAGTCACTCGAACATGGACTTAATCCCAACTAAACTGTGTGTGAGCCACAATAAAACTCTTGCCCTTTAAATTGTGGCCTTCGGGTATTTTTGTCCCCATGATAATGAAAGCAAATAAGTCAGACCCCACAACACCATTCCCCAGTTAAAGATGACTAGACATCAGGAATACGGCTGGTTCACACTGTATTAAACCGGTTAGTCGCTGTGGTACTTCATCCCATGAGTACATAAACCTAAATGTACGAGCATTTAATTCTCATAGGGAAGAACTGAGAAACAAAAGTTAACCAGGCATTAGCAGGAGTTGAACTGTAAACATACTTAAGGTCAGTGATGTCATGACTTGACAATTTTAAGGTGAAATTATGAAGAAGTGGACACCAGGGATAAAGCACAAAGTATTTATTAGGCATGGTGATATTTTAAGTAGGAGAGACTAAATCACTTGATAAGAAGACCAAAAGAAATATGTAAGTGGAGAGTAACTCATCCATTGTAGTGATGCAATACTAAGGTTTAAACCATTTTCCTTGGCCTCTTTGTTTCACGTCCAGGTCATTTATCCTGTATCAGAGACCCCGAGAGTCACTGGCTTATCTCACCTCTTAAAAATGCATGACTTTATAATGCAGATCACTTTTATTATGTTCATCTTCATTAACGTTAGCACTGTTCGAAGTTTATGACAAAGTTATAGGTATGCACCTCCCTCCGGTGTGAGCCAAGAGGAGAACCAGAGAGCCACCCCCGAGACCCGGCCACGGCTGTGCTGGAACCCAGGAGGCTGCACAAAGAAGCAATTCACCCGCCCTCTTGGTAAGCACCTTCCTCTGGCATGAGCCAGTAGGAGACCCAGTAGTGTCTCCTGTGAGCCTACCAGTGCATGGGCTTGGAACCAAACATCCCAAACCCACCCCACGCTGCCTTATCAACTGCAGACACAGGTCTGAGCATCTCTTGGCAGGATGACTGTAAGCAATATAGCAAATAGGGGGGGTCTCCACCATCTTCTCTTTGAAAGCAAGTATTGTTTTCAGTTTTGTTTCATTATGATTAATTGTTTTACTCTATTTAATATTCTCTTTTGATTGATTTTATAATGTTCTGTCTTTGGTTTGATTTTGCTATATCTAATTGACTAGACAACTACTGTGATGATAATGAGATACATTATGGTACCTATTACTGTTATCCCAGTAATCTGCTGTGAAGTTCTGTATCAAATTCACTGCACTGTCTCAATTGGCTTTGTTCTGTCTTGTTCTGATGTATTTCTACTACCTTTTTAAAAAAATGTAATTTATAAAACTTCTATGCAAAATCTTCATAATGTTAAATATGATACAAAATGTCTGTGCAGAGGTTTAGGTACACCTACACATGTATTGCGACCTCAGTTCACAAACTTAATTCTTTCCACAACTCTGGTCACCAACCAAATTGGATGTGAACCAAATCGAATTTCCCCATAAGGTCATCATACAAACTAACCATAGAATTTGATTTGGTTTTCATGCAATTCAATTTGTGACCAGAATCATGGAAAGAATGAAGTTCATGAACCAAGTGTCCACTATACACAGGTATGTACATCTCAGTTCAAATATATTTCTACAAAGTTGTTAAGTCAAAATTTATGATAATCATTTTAGATTAATGCTGTATCATAGGACAATGCAAAGCAATGCAGAAAAGTGGGAAAATATGTTGCCTTATATCCATATAGAATTATTTGAAAATAAAATGTATGCCAATATGATTAATCCTATTGCTTGGGGCTTTTGCCAAATTGGTTAAAAATATCAGAAATGTGTTATATGCTGAAGATAGTACTTTCTCATTCAGGAACTTTTAAGTAATGCACCATAATGCAAAGTGTAGCTCATTTTATACGATCCATCAAAAAGCTATTGCCTAGAATGTAACTTCTCACTCTCTCTTCTCAAAGAAAAAAAAAATGGAAATCTACCTGTGCCAAGTATTGCATTAAGAATATGAATTATGTGACAGGAGCTGTAATTATGTTCAAGGGGATGCATATTCTGGCAAGCACTTTACACCAACCTGGATCTGCCTGACTCAAGAGTAGGCATATTTACATTCTCTTTGTTGAATACTGATAATATAATATTTATAGTGTGAAAGGCATGCTTTTATTCTGGTGCACATTATATTTATTAATTACATTTGTATGCAGGGAAGGATACTAAGATGGATGCATGCGGCTGATCCCTGTCTGAACACACTGCCTCTCATATTTCTCTTGGTACTTGATATGTGCAGGCTGCCTCTCATCTGCACTTACTCTCCCCATTCTCAAACCTTTCCAAAGCATTTGGAGTTAAATTCATTTTCACACCATTTCACACTAAAAATCATCTCACAAGTTCACCTGTTAGACGAACACAAGGTACACGCATTATCTCTTTTCTTGCCACCTTTTTTTATCATATCTTTTAAGACACAATAGAGAAATAAGAGAACACCAGTATTTCGAGTCAGGCCTTAATAGTAAAATACGTGCCTGTGCTATATCTGCCTAGCATGATACTTTTAGTGAAATGTGGGATATTTTGAGATGCTCATTTTGTTAAGGGTGTTCTTAATTGAATGTGATCGCTTTCCCGCTTCTTCTGTAGCACGTATTTATCCACAGCTGCTGTGTGTAATCCACGCAGATGGGAACGAGCTTCAGAGAGGACTCAAATTCATGAACATACACAAAGGTATTTTGAAGTTGAGAGTTTCTGAAGCTGTACTTCACAGTCACTAGAACTTGGAATGTTATTAATTTCTGTACAAAACCCAGAACTGTGGCTAAGGAATATGTGGAATGCTTTTCTTTATTTAGACCATTTCTGACTATGAATATGCATGATGTGAAGCTAGAGAAGAATGCTCCATGCAGATTCCCCAAATGTAAAACTTTCATTTTAAACCAGGTTAAGCTAAAATTCTCATTTTAAACCAGGGTAAGCAGTTCAGTTAAAATTAATTCTTAAATATGCTCTTCTAATAATATAGTGGATATGAAGACATTTATTTTATGGTCTAGGTTAATTAAAATTATCTGAGAGAATTATTTTTCCTGATACTAGGCTTCAGATTCTGATAACATGCAACTTCTCAAAACATGCACCTATACACCAAACATCACAAGTCATATAAGATTTTCAGAAAAAAAGAAATAAAACAAAATTTAATATCTTAGATTTTTCATCCACTATTTATCAATGTAGATTTCACATTCAAGGTACTTATGAGGCAATCTTAGTGAAAGATCTTTTGGGAATGGTTTTTTTTTTAAATTTTTTTTAGTCTTTTATAGTTGTTCTACAGTTCTTTCTTGTATTTGCCCTAAGCCAGGGCATGATAAAATGTGATTTTTCTTTTTCTATAGAAAAAGCTACATTTTCTATTTGCCTTTTATTTTTAATTTTAAGTAAAACTTAGCCTGTTTACCCCCAAATACATTGGGGATAAATAGAGTGTGAATAAAAACAAATTGTGACTTTTGATAAATGCGTATCTCAACAGGTGGGCATAGAAGTGCGTAAGTGTGCACACAGAAAACTTACCAGCCTGAAGCTCTTGGTCTATAATGAGCATAATACAGAATTTCCAACAGTTGAGCATTCACTTTTCCACCAAGTCAGGTTATTAAATTTAGCAAGTTTCATGCCCCTTGGTCCATAATTTTTTGTTTATAGACTTTATAGAAAAATAATGTTATATCTTACTAATTAAACTAGTTGAAGTCAACAAAAAACATGTAGGCACAGTGTCTTCCATGATATCATGAGTGATTAAAGGGATACTATGATAAATTCTCTGTGGAATATTGATGATGTTTGGAAATCAAAGAGCAGTTAGTATTTGTTCAGTGGCTTAACGAGTGAATGATTAAACCAATTTTGCCAAGTTTGAACATTATTAAAACAGAGGACCGATCCTCATCACTGCAGGGTCCACCTGACTGTTTGCTGGTGTAGCTCTCCTAGGGAAGAATTTAGAACTGAGTCCAGATGCAAGTATGTGACTAGTAGAGCATGATTATGGATCCATCCCATGGTTTCAAATATATGTGAGCCCACTCCTCAAATAGCAGTATCTCCACGAACTTTATTATTTTGAAGGCATGGGAAATAGAAAGCTGGTTTGTAAAAGAACATGCTGAAACAACCTAGAGATTGTACTGCAAGTTTACACATACTGCAACAGCAAAATCGGGGTGCATCCATGGATAAATTATTCACCATTCAAATGAGAGATAAGAAAATATGAACAGGAAAATTTTGGGATCCTAAATTTAATGATGTCTATGAATTAAAGACAGCGTGGGTATCATCATTCAGTGTGAGAATGATTGAGATGATATTGCTGGCAGCTGTAGGATCTCCTGTGTGAGTCCAGGGGGATGAGCTATTGATTGTGCTGTCAGACACACCTGCTCTCAACCCTTTATGAATGCAAGTATAGCACTTTATCTTCAAATAGCCCTTTTATTCTTGTGGAAATTCTATCTTGAATTTCTGTTCACTAGAAATAATCTTTCATACCACAGAGGGAAAAAGCATTTTAAAACATGTTTGCACATCTTCAAATTCAGAACTAAATTTTAAAAATCTCTTTTCTTAAATCTCCATTTTTACATGATTGAAAATAAATTCCTTATACAGTGATTCTCCATCTCTTTTAACATTCAGTAACAATAGAGCAAACTGGGTACCACACTTCGGTGAAGCAGCAGAATCAGAAGGTGAAGTGGTTGCCTAGCAACATCACCTGTGAGTAATTAAGCATCTCTTGAGAATTTTTGGATTCAGCTTCAAATTCTTGGCCTTATTACAAATACCTGTTTGAACTGGATGGATTTTGCTGAGGTACTACATGAAAAACTGTACTAGTCAAGATAGCTAACTAGGTAAGAAAAAGATCTCATCAATAAAAATCATTTATTGATGAGGTTCACGTGTCATTCTTTTCTGTAGAGTGAGTTTAAGGCACATGAAAGGATATGTGAAGAATCTGTGATGGTCACAGATGAAAATCCACATTTCTTTTTTGTGAGTCACCATATACAGTAATATTGTTTTCTGATTTCCAGCCATCCTGTTTTATCATGCTCTAGGTCGCTGCAGTCCATACTAGACATGTCTGGGCTAGCTACTCCACTGCAACGTCAAGACAGCTATGAACAAGAAACATGGGTTCGCATTTGGCATGAATGTAGGGCGCTAATTAAAAATGTATCTATATCCAAAGGCTTACAAAATATTTTAAGTCAAAAGAATTGTGCTGTCAAGGATCTTCTTTGGAATATCTCTTTTAGAGAGATGGTATTGCTACCAATAGGCACCCTCTGAAACATGGCAGGAGTCAAAGTGTGAGTGCTCTTAATTTATTCAACAAGCTTAGAATATTCAAGTCAGAACTGTGTGAGGCTGATGAGGCTGCACATATTACTAGTTCAAACTGCATGATTTAAAATCTCCATGAAAAGTAGTAACAACTTTACTGAAGAAATAACACCTGAAAAATAACACCTCTGCTGCATTAGAATGTTTACAGCTTTGCAGTTAAACTATTACGAGGTAAGGGTTAAAATGATAAACCAGCTTTGTCAAATAGAGAATAAAACAAGGTGAAGATATTGTAGCTGAAAATTTTATCAGAAAAAGCTGCAATTAAAGAGATGCAGAGTGTCTTATTTTATATAACAAAGATGCAACGCTGCAGATGATGAAGACATATGAATCTGCAGAGAAAAAATGCCCCATTGTTTGTTTTACAAAAGAAATTATGAACTTTGGTTAAGAATTCACTATGAAGTTATGAAGTCACTATGTAGCCCAGACTGGCCTAATGTAACTTAATGATAAATCATGCATAATTCTCAATTTTAATAAACAAAAAATATACTCATTACTTTAAAGAAATTCAATGATGTCTTAGAGGGAACAAGATGGATGAGCTGATGTGTGCATTTTTTAGAGAAAAAAATCAATAGTAAAAAACAATCAGTATCCACTAAGTCTTGGAAAATTTTCAATCATGGGAAACAAAATGGTTTTGAAAGAAATGAAACATATCCTTATCTTTAGAAGTAACCTGTCTCCAGGCTATTGATGTCAGCAATAGTTATGTTACTAAGGAAACCAACAAAATTTAAGGGCAACCTGATTATTTACAAGAGACTTTTGGTGGTTTCCATGACAGATGTCTCTTGGGAGGTACTCAGAGAGCTCAAACATTTCAAATTCTGCACAGACAGTGGGAACCAACACGCTAACATCGAATCAAGCACCAACAAGATTAAAATCAGTTATAGTGCATTTAAACCATTTTTCTACTAATTTTGATATGCAGACCAATGCAAATATTACTTTGCAAAGAAAAATTATTATTTTAGATAAAAAGACAAAGGAACTTGACAAAGGATATGTCTTTGAAGTCAGTTTCAATCTATACCTTATATTTATTAATTTCGTGATTTGGAATAATTTTTAAACTTATAAGTTTGAATTTTACAGTTTATAAATTTATAATTTGGCACTGTAATACATTTTTCATAGACTTGTGACCTATCTTTTTTAGATATCCTGCTGAAGAGTAAATAATGGTAGAAATCCTCTGATGTCTGAGACTGGAAAAGTTCACACCCTTGAAAGAAAACAGAAAAGTAGCTGAGAAAAAAAAAAGAAAGAGAAAAAAGGAGAAGCAGGTTGAAAAGTAGCAGAACAGGGCTGGGGAGAAAGGGTGAGCCCATAATGTGGTCTTCAATATTTTCTGAGAGCTGAAGGATGTTTTATCCTCAGCTTTTTCGTTCCTGTGACTAAATACTGTTCATCATACAGTGTCCAGGAAGCAGAGAGAGAAGGGAGGAGCTGGGGATAAGAAGGCATTTGTCCAAAACCTGTTCTCAGGGATCAGCCCCAATTTAGCAATCTCCATTTCCCAGTGTTAGACTTTTGGAAGACATTTGAGATTATTCCACCCCTGTCCCCCAAACACCTCACGTCTATCTCATTATGCAAAATGCATTTAGCTCATCTCTGAGGGTCACCAAATTCTTAACTATTCTGGCAGTGATGCAAACTCCAAGTCCAAAATGTCTTCTGACTCTCATTTAAATGTTTCCTTTGTCTTTGTGCTACTTTTCCCAAGGTAATCTTTGCAGTATGGCCCTCTTGCATCTGGGGTTCCATCATACTATTCCACTTCCCTGGAATCATCAATTGACTCCTCCGGTGGGTGACTAAACTATGAGCTAAGCTGAGGTCTAAGTAAATACTTTTCACAAAACCTGGGCCAATATATTTGTACCTTGAAGATTTTTCAAAATGAATCTCTTTTAAAATACTCTAGCTTCTAGATATGAGACATGACCTGTGATATTGCTCATTAAGTAAATAAACCCGTGACAACCTCGCTTCCTTTGCTTTAATATCAGTTTTTAAGCCTGAGTGGGAGCACTGATACCTAATTCCAAGCAGAGTTCAAACACATAAAAGCACAGCTTATATAAATCGATCATCCATATTGCATAAAGCAGTTAAGTCAAGTAACGTCCATGGAAATATGCATGTATTTTCAAGTAAGTGGACAACTTAATCTTTCATAGTATTTTCACTAGAGTTTTTGTTGTTGTTGTTTTTTGAGTCAGGGTCTCACTGTGTAGCCCAGGCTGGACTTGCACTCATAGCAATCCTCCTGCCTCAGCCTCCTAAGTGTTGAGCTAAAAGGGAGGCACCATAATACCCAGCTCTTCACTAGATGTTTGTAAGACAGATCTTAAATAATTTCTCAGTAATGTTTAATGTTAAATATAATGTTAAAATTATAAACTCTGTCCTTACATGAAAAAAATTTTACTAGTGAGAAACAAAATGATTGGGTAACATACTTAAACTATAATTAATACACTGATTAAATCTTAATTAAAATATATAAAACCTTGCTGAGTCAGGATTAAAAGTAGACACATTTTGATTTGGGAGTAAGGAGACTACATACCTCCATGATGTAGATCTTCACTTCTGACTTACATCTTCTGCACAGTGCTTTGAAATGTGCTTGGCCACTATGTTTCATGCCTGTATTGCAGTGACGCTAAACTCATGGGATTAGTGTAGCTTCAAGAATTATACAAAATCTAAGGCTGATCAATCCAATTCATTTAGGAATCCATAGATGCTTTGTTATGCTCCCTTGTGAGCAACAAATAGTAGTGAAAAGACATATGTATAGTTCGCACGATTCTTAATGTTTTATGGATGGGTTTGGAAGGAAACAGAAAAGTTCCTCTTAGTTGTGAAAACTCGTCACTTTTCTCATCATATGATATTTATCTTTCACATGCATTTTATGTAATTTTACCTCAAAATGCATTAGAGGAAAATGTTTAAATATGGATGTTTCTTTGCCAGAGATACCTTGGAAGCATTTCAGAGTAGCTTATGACAGTTTTATATGCATTTCTATGCTGAAAGTACAATGCTCTTTGCAAAGGAAACTTTCTGGTCGATACTTAAACATGGGACATAATAGTTCAAGAAACTATTGTGATAAGCATTTTTGTGTTTGTGCTTTGTTAACTATTGTGAACATAACTTGTATAACCGTGTCTGTTCAAAAACACACCGTTCACGCTTGGTTCACAATCTATACATGAAGCATTAACTCAGGTAAAACATGATATCAATCATAATTGCTTCTAAGGATATTAAGGACAATTATTTGGGACCTTTTAAGATATTCTTAGGTTATGAAGATTTATTTTTAAGGATAGGTTCTTCTACTCCTCTTAACTTTAATTTCATATTTAGTCATGGATAATCAGTATTGCTTTTCTTTAGTAGTTTGTGGTTTTCAGAGCTTTATTTCTTACTGCAAGATAGTTTTCTGGGTGGCGTGGATTGGCCCAGTGCTTCTCCACATCTGAAGATTATCTCTAGATGTGAAGAGAGGGCAGCATGCTGAGATAAAGGACAGCTGGACAGTGCTGCATGGGCTCTGTTCCTGTCCCTCAAAGAAACAGGAAATACTCCTACACCTCAGCTGAGCACGCACCTTTCCCCAGGGTCTGGCAGCCAGAGTAAGCTTCTTTCTGTGAACCACGAGGTTCTCGCAAGGCTTAGATGAGGAAATGGTGGCTGTCCTGAGACTGCAGGACAGACACTCAGAAATCCAAGTTCTGTGGTCTCGCTGGCAACCTGTGAACAATAAATCCGTCTCATGGCATGTGGGTCTCTGTTTTGGGGGTGCTCCTTCATGCCAGGTTCAGACAAGCTGGTAATCAGTGCACAGTGAAACTGCTTTACATCTATGAGCACTACTTAAATATCAGTCATGCTAATGAGTCAAGTTCAATGTCAGCAACCCAAGCATGCTGATGCAAGGCCTACAACCTCTACAAAGCCCAATACAACAACATTCCAGCTATAAGGAGAGAGACAGAGACAGACTGAGAATGAATCCAGATATTTCCAGGTATACTTCTACTGGACACACACACACACACACACACACACACAAATTCTCTATTGAACATTTCTGCTACTTTCCCATAGAAATTAATTCTACTGCTCTGGGCAACCACTTCTCAAGTACAGTGCATAGTTATTGGGGATTAAAAATTTTGCTAACTTTGTCTTTTTTTTTCCATCTTAACCATCCTTCCTTCTTCCCTATCCTACCTGCCCTATTTAGTGGATGATAATGTCATTTTATAAACTTTCACTAGTCTTGCCTTGAAGTTATAACAAGAAAAGGCTGAGTGTATGTATCAGTCATAGAGCACTTACCTAGCATACACAAGGCCTTGTGCTCCATTTCTGCAGGAGAGACAGAGAGAGAGACAGAGAGAGACAGAGACAGAGAGAGACAGAGAGAGAGAGAGACCCTTAAAATAGTGCCATTAATGCAAAATTCACACAAGTTCTTAAATCTATATTCACACAAATTCTTACATCTAAACTAATAAAAATGCTACAACGAAAGACAAACTCAAGGCTTTTATAGAAAAGGGAATAGAGCTGGAAATCATACTTATAAGCAAAATAAATTAGACTTGCATCTGTTAGCATCTGTAAGTATTGTCTCTTGTGTAAGAAACTGAAAGAGTGAATAAGATGCAAAATGTGCAATAGATACTGTGAAAAGGAAAGAAACTGCTCAAAGGAAAGAACAACTGATATGGGGAAAGGAAAAAAGAAAGAAGGGAAATATATATATATATATATATATATATATATATATATATATATATTCCCAAGATAGCTAAGATAATTGTAATACTCATTGTTGAAAGGAACAACTGATATGGGGAAAGGAAAAAAGAAAGAAGGGAAATATATATATATATATATATATATATATATATATATATTCCCAAGATAGCTAAGATAATTGTAATACTCATTGTTGAAAGGAACAGTTTGTGCTTATATTGTTTGATCAATTTTGCAAGCCTATATGTAGCAATCTGAGCAACTATTTTGAAGACAATAATATGCAATATAAAAACTATTGTTAATTTCCTATCATCCTGTTTTGAAATGCTGTATCATTTTTATTGCTTTTTAAATTCTCTTTAAAATAAAAAATGCAAATAAAATAAAATAAAATAAAAATGCTACTCTCTCAAAATAACTGTTTTGTGAATATGGGGAACCTGTTACCTAATAATTTGTACATAATCTCCATGTGCTTTAAATTCATGTTAAAAGCTTTCCTCACTCTGTGGGTTTTCTTTTCACTCTGTTGGAGATTTCTTTTGATGTGTTGTCATTAAGAAGTCAGCCAATAAGAAATTCTGGCAGGGCTGTGGGGAAAAAGGAACCATTCTCTACTGATGGTGGGAGTACAGAGTATTGCAACCACTGTGGAAATCAGTGTGGAGATTCCTAAAAAAAACTAAGGTTGGAAGTTCCATTCAATCCAGCTACTCTGCTTCAGGGTATTTTCCCAGAAAAATTGAAAACAGTGATACATGTGCACCATTATTTAAAGCAGCACAAATTGCAATAGCTAAATCTTGGAAACAACTCAAATGCCCATAAACTGTGGAATGGATAAAAAAAAGATGTGATATTTTGTACAATGGAGTATTACTCAGCTATAAAAAAGGATAAACTTGAGTTTATAGGTAAATGTATGCAACATGAGACCATACTCATAAATGAAATAAATCAGGCCTACAAGTGTAAATGCTATATTGTCTCCCTAGTATGAAAAACCTCAAACAGTAAATATGATCCAAAATGTATAATACACATTATGAAAATGAAAGGGAAAGAAAGTGCTAAAAAGGAAATAAAAACAACTGGGATGGGGAAAGGAGAAAAGAAAGAAGGGAAATAATTATTTATATATATACATATAATACAAGATAATTATATTACTAATCTCTATTAGTTCATCAAAAAGAACAGTTTATTCTTTCATTGTTTGATCATTTTTATGTCTAAATTTTGTAATTTGAGCAACTGCTCTGAAGATAACAATATATAATATATTAACTAGTGTTAATTTTCTATTATTTTGTTTTGAAACTTCATATTTTTGGTTGCTTTGTTTGCAAAATTGAAAGAGAGACAGCAAAAAAATGAAAGAAAATAAATTAATTAATTAATGTTGATATTCTATCATTCTTTTTGAAGTTTCTATAAGCTCTGAGTTTAGTTAGGATAAATCATAAGTCTTACTGTCCTCATCTTCCTATGGAAAATTAAGAAGGTGATTCCACAGAAGTAGAAGAGGGCAGTGGCCACTAGAGGTTAGAAATAGTACTAGGGAGGATAGGGAGGTTGTATGATGGGTACCAAGATATAGTTAGATAAAAAGAATGAATACTGAAATTCTTCAGCACAGTAGGTTGATTATAGTTAAAGAAAATTTACCATAAATTTTATACATATATAGAATAATGAGAAGAGAAACGTTTGAAGATTGTCAACACAAATAAATGGCACATATCTGAGAGAAAAAATACTAGTTACCTTTAATCTGTGTACATTGCATTCATGTAGCAAATTGTCATTCGTACCCCATAAATACATATAATTACTATATGTCAATTAAAAACAAAGAACAACTAAAATAGACGAAATGCTGAAAATAGATGGTCCTATGTAAAATGTTGGAAGACAACCATTACAAATAGGAAGCACCAGAAATAAAATTATGGTCTACAAACACATCCAGGAGACTGGATCAGACCAAAGTGAGCATTCATTGTTTGCAGAGAAATATGTAGTTGTAAGTTTATTCTTTATTAATTTGAACATTAAGTTTTATTTTGAATGAGCTTTGGAACATAATCAATTGAATTAATGTTTAATATTAATTTGTCTTTTCACATAGTTGTTGGAAAATTAATTTATCATCATCATTAATCAAGAGGGGTTAGAATAATTACTGATATAACAGGCAATATGGTTTCTTTTTTAAATATGCCTGCTCCAGAACACTTATGCTTTTAGTATATTTACACCACTAATTCCCTCTTTTGCCTTTTTCCAATCTGGTATGAAAACATTCAGTTCTAATGCTAGCTTGGTTTGAGGTTTTTGAGTCAATGTCACTTTCTTTTAACACAGCACACACCTATTGAGGTGCTTCCTGCCGTTTAGGTTCAGAGGGATCCACCATTCATTCTACTACACTTTACAACGAGGACCCTTGTCCAGGTGTTCAGGTGTAAGCTTCAGTTTTTTGATTTTTTAAAAATAGTGCATCCAGACTCTAAATTACATAACAAAACTCTTTCCATTGGGTAGTTATTGACTTTTTTTTTTCATAATAGTTTTAAGAGCATTTGAGCAAAGATACAGACACATCCAATTTAAACATGGTTACTTTTCTTTCTTTCTCTTTCTTTCTTTCTTTCTTTCTTTCTTTCTTTCTTTCTTTCTTTCTTTCTTTGGTATCTGTAGTCGAAGTCACTGCTCTTACCTTTCCTTTTGTTTGTTGTTTGTCTGTTTGTAGAGACAGGGCCTCACTGTTCAACCTATGTGGCCTCAAACCCACGGTGATCCTCGTGCGTCAGCCTCTCCAGCACTGGATTTACAGGCGTGTGCCACCACACCTGATTCTGACCTTGGCTTTTTAATGTCAAGGTATGAATTGATATTTTAGTAATCAAAATAAATAAAAATAACAAAACAGCAGTGGTCAAGTCTACCCTGTCCTATTTGTCTGTCTATCTATCTATCTATCTATCTATCTACCTACCTACCTACCTACCTACCTACATATCTATGTAGAGGGAGTTCAACAGTGAGAGACAGCAACCCTTTAACATGGAAATTATTACAGCCATGATACAAGTAAGGTGGAGTATCTCCCCAGAATTGTGACTTAGCAATCCCATTACTATATGCATATGCAAAGGAAGTGATACCAATATGCCAAAGAGAAAGCTCCTTTTGAGCTTGTACATCACTATTCATAATGTATACAAATATTGGAAACAACCTGTGTGTCCACTGCTCAATGAATGGGTAAAGAAAGTGGTACATAAACCCAACAGAATGCTATTCAGCCATGCACAATAGGGAAGCCCTGTCACCTGTGATAATATACAATCGGAGAGGACTATACTGTGAGGTATGTCAGGTGCAGAGAGACAAGCACTCTGCGATTGTGGTGTTGATCATATGCAGAAACAAAACGAAGTTCATCTCTTAGACACTGAGCCTCGGAAGGCTCTTACCAGACCCCGGGGAGCGCAGGTGTGTGGGAAAGATGGGAAGAGTCGCTCCGTGGGTGCAGGACTGCAATTAGAAAAGCAGGAAGGTCACTTGTGCTCTTCCTCGCTAGGCTGATTATTTATAATGACAGTCAAAATCAACTTTCAGTGACTGAAAGTATGTTGAAGGGTTTTACCATAAAGAAGTGCTAAATGTCAGAGAAAATCAATACGTTTGACTGAATTTAAACATTACACAGTGCATACAGGTATTGAAAAACCTGATACATTATCAATAGGTGCATCTTTTATGCCTTTATAGTTTGGTTTAAATAAGCTTAATTTACATAAAAATAAACTGATTACAACTTTAAAAATTAAAATTAAAGTCATCAATTACCATATTTTCTAGTAGTCACTATTCTAGTTATATTTTCCAATGAATTCAGATCAGCGTAATTTGTTAAATACCAGCTATTTCTTCAAATTAATTTTTAAATTATGATGGTTACTTCATGTAAACTGGAAAATCAACTTGATATAAAATCATTGAAAACGATGAAAGTAATGCAGAAATTATGGTTTTAAATTTGTACTCATCTGTCAATAATTTCAAACTATAGCTTAATTCCAGAGGTTTCTTAGGAATTTCAATGATACATCTATCACTAGATATATTGTATAAAGTACAAAATAAATTTCTGAGAAACTATTGTGTGGTGACACCATTTGTACTTTATGATTTTAAAATCTTTCTTGTTATTTAGAGTAACTTTTCATGACTTAAACTAGTTCTTAAGGGATGGTCTCTCCCATTGTGTTGCATATCTCACAGCTGCAGACCCAGTCATTCTTGAGTCCACAGAAATTATTTCAGGAGAAGGATGCTTGGCCTAAATAGACTCACTCAAATTTTCTTCAACACACTTTTGGTATCTTCCTCTGTGATCATCATTTGTAATAGGCAACTATTATATGGTCTTCCATGAATGGAACCTGGTAAGCAAACTGAGGAAAATAGATCCAAGTATATGTACAGGAAAGAGCAACTTGAAGATGGGAACACTGGGTCTAGAAGTGACTGTAGCTTGATATTTTTGAATGTGCCAGCTGCATGGATTAATTAATTATGTGTAAAGTTGAGGTCCTTGGAAAGTAAAAAAATATTTTTAATATTATTCACTGCTCATTATTACCCATAATTTTATTATCCATTCTTCATTAATACTGAGGTATAATATTGCCATTCAGTTAGTTTATTTATTTATTTATTTATGTGTTTATTTCTTGTTTAACCTGGGAAAGTGTGAAGATCACTTCCCTTCTCACTGGGACACAATATCTGACACCCACAACCTGAAAGAGAGGTTTAATTTGGCTCATGGTTTCAGAGAATTCGCTCCATGGTCAGCAGGCTCCATGGGAGAAATGTAACAGCTGAAGGGCCTGACAGAGCTGTGATGTTTGGATCAGAACAGCCGGGAAATACAGCAGGGGCTCAGTGCCAGAGAGGAAGGGCCAGGCACAGTGCCCAAGGCCGGGTCTCCACTATGTTACAAGCCTCACCCAGAAATGTGTGGTATTAACCCTCTCTGGGACTCCTAGGCTAATCAAGCTTAAACAACGAAACTTAACTGCTACAACAGCCTTTCCCACCAATGAGACTTAACCACCACTCACCACTCACAGCCTCTCCAAGTGTTAAGTAATTTGCACATCAAAGGCTACACTCAATACTGAGTGTACATTATTGCTGTGAAAACAGAATATGCACAGTGCTTTCACTTTAGCAGCAATTATTAATCAGTGGGTAACTGAGAGTCACCAGAATCATCTTTGATTTTTCTTGTCATTTGTGACTTCTATTTTTTTAATATATTGTTTTGCCTAGCTCTACTTTTTTTTCAGTCCTTTGTATTTTTTAGTACTATATGCTTGCAATATACAATGTTTACATTTCTTGTGTAGAGATGTTAAATGTACACAAAACACCTTCATTCCATTTTTATTACCTTCCCCTCTTTCTTCCCATTCCCTTTGGCTTCTGATCCCTTCCCATTTAAAAAAGATCTCTCATTCTCTCTCTCTCTTTCCTTTATTTATTTATTTATTTATTTACTTATTGCACACAGGATCATGCTTTGTAATTCAGACTGGCCTTGAACACATTGACTTCAAACTTGCAGTGATCTTCCTGCCTCAGCCTCCAGAGTTTTGGGATTACAGGTGTGTACCACCACACCCAGCCTTATTTTTTTTCTGTATCTTTTATTTGTCTTTTTATTTATAAGTTGGGTTTCTCATAGAAGAGAGAATATACAATATTTAAGCTCACATATCTGGTTTATTTTGCTTGATGTGGCAGTCACAATGTGTATTCATTTTCCTACAAATATCTTGTTTATCTTTATGACAGAGTAGTATCTCACGGTGTGCAAATACATTTCCTTTATCCACTAATCTGCTGATGGACATAGAAGCTGCTTCCACTATTTAGCTATTATGAATTTTTTAGCTATAAAAATGGTACAGCTTTTAGTATGTGTATTTGTATAATGAAATAACAAGAAATCCAAAATTTCAGTTCTAAAGAAATATACTTATTTCTATCATCTCAGATGGCAGCAACTCCTGGATGTGGGAAACTTCTGCTGCTTATACATTCATGTTCTGGTTTCTGCCCTGCAAAAGCAGGCTTCTTTGGGGACATGTAATTTTTGGTGTAGAAAGAAACGGGTACAATGAGGCTACAGCTAATGGCTCTTAAATTACACAGCAGAAGTGATACAGAGATGCTCCTTTCATGTTTCATCGGCCCTAGCAAGGCCGGCGTCTCAGGGAATGATACATTTTTCAGGAAACAACTACAAATCATGTGGCAATTAACAGGGATACACAACATTCCTAGAGAGAGGAATAAGATAATCCACATGAAAGTGGAACCAGGCAAGCCTGGTATGATTTGCTCCTAATGGCCTTGTCACCAGCCTGCATTTCTTCAGGGTTTTCAGCCTTCTTTCTCTCCTCCCCAAAAGCAAGCTAACAGAAAAGGCAGAGGTTTGTGAGATATAAATCTTTCATACTATGCCCTATGTAATGTCTTTCTTAGTCTCCCCTCCACTTGAAAAATAAAACTCAGAATTCCTTTGTGGGACAAAGGGCCTCTAGCTCACTTACCTTGGCCTGTTGACACTAGTCAAGTGTTTGGTTTTATTTCCTAGCTTCTTTCTTTTAATTTTATTTACCAACCTTTGCATTGACATTTCCCTCTGCCCCAAATACCAGTTTTTCTCAAGTCTATTTCTTTGGTTATTTTCAAGTGGTAGAAGAAGAGTACAAAACAAATCTCAAAACCAACACAAAAGTTCACTTAGTTTTCTCCCATTTGCCATTCAAATATTGTGCCAGATGTCACCATCCTTAAATCTTTCTCCCTTAGCAGGCAAGTCAGTGACCTCTACCAATCAATAGTCTTAAATAAGTGTTTACATCAACAGACAGTTAATACTAGGCAAATAACATAATAGAATCCAATTTGGATCTTAGCAGATAATCTTGTCCTTTTTGTGGTGTGAAGTTGCCAACTTGGATGGAAAATCTATTTATAGTCCTCCCACATTTAACTTGTCATCTTTCCTACAAATAACTTGGGAAATGAAGTGGAGAACAGATTTCGATTTCTGATGTGCCACTTGAGGAAGCACCTCCCAAGTCAGTCTAAAAATGTCCCCAGACTAAATGAGATTCTCTAAGCAGGCACAATGTACTTTCTTCTTTCTCCACCCATTTCCTGTGCTGTAATTTTTCTATTTTTGGCCCTTGGCTTTACCCACTTAGTGTTATCCCTATTATGGATTTACATTTTATGAAGAGCTCTCTTTTATGATGCATTTGCTCACTTGAAAGCACACTTTTAATCATTATTACAAGTGCCCCAAACCACTTCATGAGATCAATGCTCTTATTATCCATATTTAATTGATGTGGAAATTGAATTAAAGATACCCTAATTTACTTGCCACAGATTAAACAATTGGCAATCTCTAGGAGACAGTGCTATGCAATCTCTAACAAGAACAACTCAATATTTCTTTTGTTTCTCAATTCTGTTTTAAACAAAGTGACCAGTAAGATAAAGGGACCCACTCAGACATTTCTTCTTCTTCAGAAAAAAGCATGGTCCTCAATTCTAAGGAGAGTTTTTTCTAATATTAAGATTTGTTCCCTCACCATTATGATGTTCAAACTACCATGAATTTTCTCATCAACACTGTCCCCCACACAAGCCCCATCTCTTTCTCGCCTAGTCATGTAATGCAGTGTTCTGTACATTTTTTGAACTGCCGTAGTTTTCTTCAGGATTTCAGGGAGCCAAACAACCCAGCATGTTGATGTTACTGTAGGTACACAGTGCAGTGGATCCAATGCAAATCTTTGACTCTTTACGATGACTTGTTTAACTGTGGCAGCAACGACTAAAGTTTATAAAGCAATTGGCACTGAGACCGTAACTCCCAATTGCTGCTGTCTGCGTTCCTCTTCCACATGAAACACAGTGCGTACTAAGGTGGAAGTGTAGAAACATAATACTTGACATTTTTATAGCTAAAACAGTTTTTTGGAGTAATCAGCCTTACTGACAGAGCAAGCATGAATACTGAAGGTTTCTGATGTCTGTAAAATGGCATTGAACCAAACCATTTGCTGTTAGGCACTGACGTTCACTTCTATCAGGAACTATACCAATCACATATATAAACCTATGTTTGTGAGTGCAGCTGAAAGCACTTCCTTGGAATTACTAGAATATGAAAAGCATAAAAATTGCTGCTAAGTTCGGAGTTTTAGCATATTGGAAGAAATTAATGTTTTCAAGAAGTTCTGAATTTGATGAAGCGTTTCACCACCTCATCTGTGTGGACTCTTTGTATTGGAGTATGTGTGTCCCTCTAACTCTGCATGATTTAATTAGGCTGTAAATAATGAGAGTCTGTCCTTTAGCAAGTTAGATATTTTATTTTTCAGAAATGTGAGATAAATCGACAAAGGAATAAGCTTAACTTAAAAGCATCTTAACGATATCCTGCATGTTTTGAAAATTTATTCACAACCCTTTCAAGTAGTTAGAGATGGGAGAGTATTTGGAACTCTCTCAGAAAAACAGGCTAAAATGGATGCTGCGAGGAATATATAGTGCAGCCTAAGGAACTCTCTCATCTTGCTAGGTGTAACGGATAATGCTCCACACAGCTCTCTTTACATCTAACACTGGCAGGGTAGATTGAGCTGAAGTATTTTCCATCTAGAACGAAAAGAAGAGAGTCCATCACCTTGTTAATAACATACGAATTTGAAAGCATGGCTTATATATGCTAAAAAATAAATTAAACTTCTAGTGTGAGGTAGAACACACCTGCATTCATGACAAGGATGGACCAAGGCGTCTTTCAAGTTGAAAAGAAACAGACTTTTCCCTGGTAAATTAATACCATGGATGGAAGCATCAAAAGTAACCATCTACTCACTTCAGTGTGATTGCCTCTAAGAGGAAATTTGGGTGTAAGCCAAGCATTTTTGCCCATTAATTTATTTTGAAACTTGTCTCTATTCTCTTTGATATACTTAACGGACTTCTCCTGAGCAACATCTGTACCAGATCAGACAAAGGGCACCAGAGTCACATAGAACAAAATCCTTTTTATAAAAAAGAGAAAGAAAAATAATTCTAGGAGGGAAGAATTGTGGCTTTTAAATAGTGGTTAGTTCACATTTTTTTTCTTTTCATGCTTCTGTATCTCCCTATTTTCAGCTGATGACTGCTTCATACTTCATTGAGAAATATTAATAACTAACACTTACATTGTACTTACTTGTGCCAGACACTGCTCTAAGAGCTTTACATATATTGAGTCTTTTAATGAAATGGAAGCAGTCAAGCAGAAACTCCTTGTATTACATAATAGCAAATCTAAAACCAGTCACTCTTTACTTGGGTGATCTTTCTCCTTAATGTTTCAATGTTTTTAAAACAGGGCCAAAAGTCCACCCAAAATACCACCCAAAATTCACGTCCTTGTTTTGGTCTAAACCTACCTTTATTGTCTTAGAACTGTGCTCTTGAAAATACTTTAATTCTGTTACTGAATCTTTCATAACATTGTGGTACTCAGTTATAATCATAACATCCCTATCTCTAGAACTAAATTTCCTCAAATTTTGTGTTTTAATTAATTGTAATAGACAATAAAGATTGCATATATTTATTGTGTGCAATATGTTGTCTTAAATATGCATGCATTTTGGAATGGTAACACTGAACTAATTAAGAGATACATAACTTCATATGCTTAATTTTTTGCAGTGCTAACACTTAAAATTCATCCTGTTAGAAATTTACAAGAATACAATGCATTTATTGAATTTATCCTTCCTATTTAACCATTAACCATTTTGTAAGCATTAACCAACATCTACCCAGTTCTCACCACCCTATCCCACAGCAACCAACACTCTGTTTTGTAAAACTGAGTTCAATTTTTCCAAAATTCGTTCGTTGTGTGTGAGATCGTGTGGTATTTGTCTTCCTGCGTATGACTTATTTCACTTGACCTAATGTCCTTAGATTTATCTCTATTGTCAGAACCGACAGAATTTTCTTTCTGAGTAAGTGTTCTCAAAGACTAAAGAAAGCTTTGTTGCCCACTCTCTCAGTTCTATAATAGTTTGAACACAGTCTTACTTTGCTTCCTGGTCACATATTACTCTGAAACTTATTCCACTGTGGCAACACCTTCATTCCGAAACATTCAGTGAGTACTTCTCATTTGGCATATTCCTTAGTTTTGTGTCACTGAATTCATTTATCCTTTTTTTTTGTAATATATTTCCTTCTTAAAATGGAATGTTTACCTGAAAGCACTTTCTTATTTCTTTTTCTGTTTGTTTTCCATTTGGTGACCACTCAATAATTATTCTTTGAAGACTTCCATGCTTCTGACAAAATGTTGAAATGTTCCAAAATGGACTCCTAGATGTATTTCCCTGCAATATTTGTGGAATCATTTGCACACGTTCCTTGCCAGTGCATGCAGGGTGACAGAAAGCCCTCTGCCACATGTTCCCAGTGGTGCTTCCAGCTGCTTCCTGGTTATCTCCAACTGTTCTCCATGGGAGCAGGCATCATAGCACACCCTTGACTGTGCCTCCCATGAGACCTGCTTCTCCTCAGATTCCTCCAAGCCACAGTCTTCTGAGTTCGGTCAACACATAATGAAACCCTCTTCCTTCTATTCCCGCTATTATCTCGTTAGTGTAAGACAAGTAAATTTGTCAATACACAGCCAGTTGGATTCTCTGTTCTCTTTTCTTGCTATTGTACTTGGTCACTTCTTTACAAGACAATCACTAAACTTTATACATTGACACCTCTTTAATAAAATGTTTGTCAACTACAGAAAAATGTAATCAACACTGGATAAATTACATGATACCAGTAATGGAGCCACTGAGTAAGTTTGGATTTTTCCTGACTTTGCATGCTTCGGCTTAAACACACTGCAGTCAGGGGGGCATCATTGGCCTCGTGCAGTGGGACCCCATTCTTCTGCTCACTGTGACTTCAATGTGTTCCCTGACAGCGCTTATTTCTTCTCTGGAGTTAGAAGCTTGGTGTATTTGTGCACGTATTTTTGTCTCATCGGACTATAATATAAGATCTACACTGGTCAAATTATTTTTTCTCTATTATCTTTTTCTGTGTTATTTTTTTCAAAAATGACAAATTATTACTATTTTTTTTTCATTTCACCACTGGCTAAAAACAAGTTGATAAAGGAGGTATTAGGTGCTTCTTGTTTGTGTAAATGAATGAATTATGGATAGTGCTTTGCCAGTGTCACGGGCAAAGAATTATCCAGCCATTAGAAAAGTATTAATGTTTCTGCAGGGAGAATATTACCACGGCTGTATGTGCAGGGGGGATGTAACTCATGCACAGGTAGAATATTTATTTTTAAAAAAGACCATTTTAACTAAAATGGAAATTGTAGTTAAAAATATATGGAAGGAATGAAATAATCAAACTAGATCAACAAAGATAATTAAATAATTAAAGACAACAATCAAAACATAGAGGTGTAACTCATTTGCTAATTAGATACATAAAATGGGGCTGGAGATTCAGCTCAGTGGTGCAGCGCTTGTCTGGCAAGTGTGAGGTCCTGAGTTTGATTCCTGGTACACCCTCCCTCCCCAAATACACACATGAAATGTGATCGATAAATATGATGTATACTTAAACACGGAAAGACGTCACAGTAAGAGACATGCTTGTGTTAATCCCCATTAAAACAGTTCCTCCTTGCTTTAAACACAAACACCATTCTTGTGACTTTCTGAAACAGTTCTGGAAGTCCACTCTTGCTTCTTTATTTATGCGATTGTTGCTGGCTTGATGTCCCAAACTGATTCAAAACATTTACTTTTCATGAAGTTTTTGACTTTGGTGCAAAGCCAAAAATCTAAGTGTCTGCATCTTCTAATCTGTTTATTGAACCTCAGGTTTTCTGTTTGCTTTTTTTTTTTTTTTTTCAAATACCAAGCTGATTTTATCACAGTAACTTTATAGTATAATTTCAAGTCAGGGATTGTGATGCCTCCTGCCTTGTCTTTGTTGCCAGGATTTACTATTCTGGGTCTCTTCTGCTTTCAAATGACTTTTAGGAACACTTTCTCTAGTTCTGTGAAGTATATTAATGGTATTTGACCAGGATTGCATTAAATATATACAGCATTTTGGGGATGATGGTATTTTCACTATGTTGTTTCTTCCTCTCCATGTGCAAAGGTATCTTTCTGATATCCTACTTGATCTCCTTTTTCAGTATACTATGATGTTCAATGTATAGATCTTTTACTTCCTTTGTAGACTGATTCTTATGTGTTTCATTTTTTGGATGGTATTTTGAAGTGCGTGCTTTCCCTAATTTCTTTCTTGGTGAGTCTGGTTTGTGTACAGGAATGCTGTTGGTTTGTAAGTGTTGACTTTGTATCCAGCTATGCTACTGAATTTGGTTATTAAATCTAGAAGTCTTTTGGTGGCATTTTGGGGTCTTCTCTCTAAAGTATCATGTAGTCTAGCAATAATGATAATTTAACTTCTTCCTTTCGTTTACTTATTCCTTTTATTTCTGTCTCTTGTCTAATTACTCTGATTAATGTTTCCAGCACTACACTGAATAGGAGAGGTGATAGTGGTGTTTTGTACCTGATTTTAGAATGAAGCTTGGAGATTTTGTCTGGTTAGTATGATGTTGGTTGTTGTTTTATCATAGATGGCTTTTATCAGATAGACATAAAGACCTACTTTTCTGATTTTCTCACATTGAAGTAAAGACCACCTATTCTGATTTTCTGTAGGGTTTTAACACTAATGAGTGTTGGACTTCATCAAAACACACTCAACCACCTTATCCTTGACAAAGGAACCAAATATGTTCCCTGGAACGTAGCCTCTTTAATAAACAGTGCTTGAAAAACTGGCTCTCCACATGCCAAAGACTAAAACTAGACCCATGTCTATCACTATGCACTAAACTAAAGTTGAAATAGGATCAAAGATCTAAATATTAAAGCAGAAACAGAGCTGGGGGTTTGGACATCAGCAGGAGCTCCTGCTTGGCAAACATGAGGTCCTGAGTTCCATCCCTGGTACAATAAAAAAGAAAGACAGAAACACTAAATCTACTGGAATAGAAAGTAGGCAGAAAACTTGAAGACATAGGTGTATAACTTCACGAATCTACAGCTGGGATCTTTATTATAAAGTTTTTGCACATCAAAAAAAAATCATTGACAGAATGACAAGACAACCCACAGAATAGAAAATTGTTTTAACCCTCTATCCTCAGACAAAGGATTTATATCTAGAACATACAAAGAAATGACAGTATCAGACCCCTCAAATTCAAAGACCCAACCCAAAAATGTGCATCTGAGATGAATACACATTTCTTACATGAAGAAACACAAATGGCAAATAAATATATGAAAAAAAGTTCAACATCATTGATCTTTTGAGAAATTCAAAGTAAAACAACACTGAGATTGCATTTCACTCCAGAAAGAATGGCTACCATCAAGAAGTCAACCTATAACAAATGCTGGAGGGGCTGTGGTGAAAAAGAAATCCTTGTTCTCTGTTGGTGGGAGTGTAGATTGGTGCAACCACTGTGTAAACAGGTATGGAAATTCCTCAGAAAGCTAAGAGTAGAGGTCCCTTTAACCTAGATATCCCCCATCTGGGTATCTTCCCAAAAGAATTAAAAACATCATACCACAGCAATATATGTGCACCCATGTTTATAGCAGAACAATTTGTAATAACCAGATTTTGGAAACAACATAAATGCTCATCAACTGTGGAATGGATAAAAAAGATGTGGTGTTTTTATACAAAGCTGTACTATTCAGTCATAAAGAAGTATAAACTTGAGACTGTCATAGGTAAATGGATGCAACATGAGACTATACCCATGAGTGAAATAAATCAGACTCAGATGTGTAAGCATTGTATTGTCTCCCTGGTGTAAGAGATGAATAGTCTAAGTAAGGTCTAACATGTACAGTAGATATTGTGAAATGGGAAGAAATTGGGAAAAAGATAGAAAAAAATGCAAGTTAGTTATTCTATGAGTGTCTCTTAGTTCATGAAAAGGAAGGATTGAGCCAATATTGATTGGAGAATTGCTATGCCCATGTCTTGAACTCTGAGTAACTAATTTAAAGATCACAATGTGCAGCATATTAACTACTGTTATTTTCTTATTATCTTGTGGGATTTTGTTTTATCATTTTCCATTAAAAAAAATCTGTGGGCACCAGAACCAGGCACAAGGGAAGATGAAGTGCTTTTTGATCGCATTGTGCACAGACAGTCACAAAAGAGGACTACAGAACTGCTCCAGAAAGTGGCCGGAACAACGGGGCAAATGCATTGAAAGCTGTGGAAAGTATTTTGAGAAGGATTAATGGCAATCTGTCTTTTACTGTGATTTTTTTTTTTATAACCTAAGCTCACATTATCTAGTTTATTCACCTATTTCTGCACTATTTTATATTAACACAAAGATGGATGTTGAGAAATACTATTCATACATGTACAGCTTCTAAGTGTTTCTAATGCTGAAAATTCTTGAAGAAAATAATTCCCTGGAAATTTCTTAAAGAAAATAATTCTTTGTAAACTTCCCTGGAAATACTTACTGTTTTTTCTCCCATTATGAAAATATATCATGCAAAGTAGGAGCTTTTGTTATCTTGACTTAAAAAAAAATCCATGGGGAAGTTCCACGGAAGATCCTGGAATTTTTTTTTTTTTTTTTTTTTTTGTACCGGGGATCAAACTCATGACCTCCTACTTGTCAGGCAGGTGTTTATGTTGCTGAGCTAAATCGCTGATCCCTTGATGTGGTGTTTTGATACAAAAGTGTACTATTCACCCATAAAGAAGTATAAACTTGAGACTTGTGAATTTTTAATTCACATGTATCACACATACATGCACATACATGCAAATACCTGATATTTTAATGTCTTGTATTACGATAGTAGAGATAGTCAAATGTGAAGAAAATATAAAATATAGTTTATAATATGTCACAATTATTTTGATTAATATGAAATTGAAATGCATAACTGCCATCTCCTATGCATGGTATCTAAATTACTGTAAGAAAAATCAGCCAAAGCATTTTTATTGATTCATTGTATCAAAATTCGTTCTATAGTTAAGTATCAACAGTAGAAAACAGACAATTCCAGGTAAAATTTTATTGTTTTTGTTGTTTATTTTAATTTTACACTTCTGAAGGAATAAAAGTTTCTTAAAGTTTCACTTTAAATGTCTCTGTTAAATTTTATAGTTGTCTTCCAGTACTAATGTCCTGTTTGACTCTCTTAGGAGGAATCTCATTAAGAAAATGTAATTGCCCCTAATTCTATCACTATAGATAGCTCTCAAAGGTATAAAACTGGTGCAGTCCCAGTACACATCTAAAATGAAAACCACTCAAGATAATTTTTTTTTTTTGCCGCCATGGCACAGTTAATTGACAATATTGAAATGAAGATAGAATGAATGATCCTTAACATTTTCAATGTACAGTGATATCTCTCAAGCAAAAGAATGGACTTGTATTTCCTTTCAGAGTGAGCTGTGTATCAGACATTACCAATCACTTTAATTATGCAAAGTGACTGCTATTTCATTGATGGTTTATTTTGTAGATTTCTATTCTTTTAATACATGATTACATATTGAGCTGCTAATAAACCATAATTTATAGAAAAGTGAAGCTTTACTTTGCTGGTTACACAGGATAGTACAGCTGATGGTCCTCTTAGTTGCTCATCACTACAAAGTGGATCTGCATGTCCAACTTGTGCTGCTACCAGGGCACATTTAGGTCATGGACCCTGGCAGAATGTCATGGGGACTTTGTGGGGAGATTAGGACCCCAGAAACATCTGTTCACAAACTAGGAAGTTGAGGCAAAATATTTGCTTTTTTTGTTTTGCTTTGTTCCAGGGTATATTAATTTGTTTTAGCAATGGCTTCTATTTCTTAATGTTACATAGCATATGGGGAGAACTCATTCCAAATTATATATATTGAGCCAGGGGATATAGCTCAGTGGCACAGTGCCTGTCTGGCAAGTACAAGGTCATGAATTTGATACTCTGTACAAATAAGTAATTAATATTGAAATTTTTATAAATAACAGATTATGATAGACATAAAGAAATAATATTTCAAGAAATTTTACACTTGATTCTCCCAGTAATTTTTTTTAAAGATTCAATCGAAGCCATCACAGATGTCTGACCTCCCTCTAAAAATCACACGTAAATTGAGAAAAAACAATGACAACACAAAAATAAATGTGAAAGATATTGTTGGTAGATAAGAAAACTTGTGGAAATTCTGGAAAATAACTAAAAGAGGGCATTTGATAAGGAAAGAAATTAGGGTAAAATCAACTCTAACTAAAGCTTGTCAAGTGAGAGGAATAAGTGAACTTTTCAGGAAAGTACTGAAGAAATTCAGTGTATGTACCAAATCCCACTAATATGTGGAATTCAGACATTGACTTCAAAGGATTTGAGAGCATATGGTGGTTACTAGAAACTAAGGGGATGAGGGTAGTGGAAAGTCTGATCAGTGAGGATAAGTTATAATTGGATAGAAGTGAGGAGGTCTGGCATGCTATTGCCTGGCAGGGTGTTTACAGATAGCACACACCTAGTGTGCCTTTCCAAACACTCTAAGAAAAGAATGTCAACACGTCTGTATTAATTAAATTGGGACCATTAATCATAATATGTCAACTCAATCAATTTAAGAAGCACCCAGATTTTTGTAAAGCATACTTGTGTTTGTGTGTGCTTGTATATGTGTGCATGTGCATATGTGTGTGTGTGTGTGCGTGTGTAAGCAATAGACGCGTAACCTTGAGTACTGAACTTGTGCTTTTGACCCTTATCCTCTGGCACTTTCCTCTGGCATTCCAGCTGCCATGAACTGTGCATACTGCTTTACCATCTGCATCTAACATATTTCTGCCTGGGAGACATCCGTCTCTGTACTGAATCCATCATAACCATGAGCCAAGCAAACCTCCATTAACCTGAGGGCTTTGCATATATGTCCCCAGAACAGAAATATTGACCAGTAGAGAAAAGATCAATTATTGAAAAGATATATATGTATCAGAACATCACATAGTATCATACACACTGGTGCCTCAGTTCACGAACTCAATTCTTTCCAGAATTCTGGTTGCATACCAAATTAGACAAGAACCAAGTCAAATTTCCCTATAAGGCCAGCACTGAACCTAACCAACGAATTTGATTTTAGTAGATAGATAGATGATAGATACTTCTAGGAATCAATATGGATTATTGATTCCATAATCAAACATATGAATTATATATTTGATTAAAAGAAAAAGATGACAAATGGAGTCAGCAATGAGGGCATCATGTAAGAGAACACAAGACTGATAGCCTAAAAACAAGGTGGGGCTCTATTTACCCTTGATGCCAAGGTCTCTTGTTAAAGAAGGAAATAAAGGGGAAGTGTGTGTTGAGAAGATAAATCAAACCTAGATAAATTGATTTTCAAAAACTGAAATAAAATAAAAAAGGCAA
Organism: Hydrochoerus hydrochaeris; assembly: GCA_004027455.1. Classification (NCBI taxonomy): domain Eukaryota; kingdom Metazoa; phylum Chordata; class Mammalia; order Rodentia; family Hydrochaeridae; genus Hydrochoerus; species Hydrochoerus hydrochaeris. The sequence goes on from PVLA01001969.1 coordinate 289,605, forward strand.
ACAGTACATTTCTATCCATCATTAAATTCACATGGTAAATGTGCCAAGACTGTCCCTAATGAGCTAAACTAATTTTCTTGTTGTTTCTATACTAGAGTTGTGTTAACATGAATATCTAGTTCATTCTTAAGAAAAATCATCCTTTCAAATTTAAACAGTACTCCATGTACGCTAACAAGTGTTTTAGTTGATTCGAGGATGGAAGCCAGCTGCAGTGGTGGAATCTAAAAGAATAACAAGTACATGAAACCAACTAAATGAAGAAAGAACTATTTACGATATTTACAGTATTAAGCTATTGAAAGTTTTTGGCGTATTTATGTATGACTAATATACCTAGCCTTTATTAGTAAGCAATTTGTTGTCTGTTTTTAATTGTATTGTTGCTTTTCTTATTGATAAACTTATATTATTTATTAGTTTATTAATTTATTAGCTATAGTACAATGCCAACTTGATTGCCTAGTCTGCGGTAGCTCAGGGAATTAGAAAAGGACACTTCTAAGTTCATCTGTGTGGTCATGGAGGTGTGACTCTGGGTACTAAACTTGTTCCCTCATCCTGTGTTCTCTGGCACCATTTTTCATTCTAATCTCCCTGTCACAGTGAAGTAAGCTCCTTTGCATCCATTGGGATGTTTGGTTACATACATCTGACCATCTAGTCAAGTTTGTTTCTGGGAGTTTGGAAAGTTTTGGAGATACAGGGTAGGAAAACTTTTAAAGGCTGTGAGGAGAACTCTATAGAAATTCTGTTTAGGATTCAGAACACCAGAATGCTGACTGCAATGTGACAGTAAGGAGCTGGATCAGCTGTTTCCACTGGGAACAGGCTTCGCTGGCAATTGAAGCGGAGGCTGTGCGGGCGTACACAGGCAAAGATTTGTCAACTTTTTTCCCATACCCTGAGATACTGCCAGAGACTGAGATTCAGAAATGTTTACTGCTTGGCCTGGCAGAGGAATATTCAAAGCCATAAAAAGTTCAGGGTGAAGTGTACACACTGCTGGCGGCTATTAGACACATCTGCACAAAATACAGAAAAAAATGAAATTTTGATGTAAAAGGGACAATGTGTTATTTTGGGAACAAAGAAGGTGTAGCTCCTGAAATAACTAGGGCCATTAGAAACAGACAAAGTATTCTGTACAAGGGCAAAATGAAAGATGCCTAGAGGCCATCTCGGGAATCAACAAGACCTCCAACCACTGCAGGCTCAAAGATGTGAAGTTATCAATAATTTATTGGAGAAGAAAGTCCATGGCCTCCTGCTTCAAGAAGGGCTGCCTCACTGACTCCCTGGGATGCATTTTACTGGGCTCAGTCATCCAGGAACTCAGATAGCAAAGGTGGTTTCAATGTGGTTCAAAGGGACCTAAGTTCTGTCCTTGATACTGACAGACCTTGGTCTCATTCATGTGATGACAGTTTTGCATATACCAAAATACTAGAGTTGTGACATGGGGCAGGGAAGACTTTGCCCATATTTAAAAGGAAGCAAGGAGCCCCTGGGAGAGTCAGGTATAACCGTGAGAATGAAGTCAAAGGAGTGGTAGGTGCACCAGGCTGGTGGGTATACCATGGGGTTAGCATGTCTGCTGAGGAAACTTTCCGGATCTGAGGATAGACAATACAACAGGGATGCCATAGGGGTTACAACCAGCAAGGGAAGACCCAGGACCTCTTCAGCTCACTTTTACCACCTTGTTCCCCAGATACTGGACATGGAGCAACGGAATTTAATGTTTTCCATGCTGGGTTTCAGTCTTGCTTTGGTTTGATTCTTTTCTGTCTGTCTATTTCTCTTTTCTGGGGTGGATATTTTTTCGTATGTCGCTATATCTTGAGCTTACGTAACTTGGTTTTCATTTTTAAAGAGATTATTGATTAGGAATTTGGCTTCAGCCTTACAGACACATTGACTTGGACTTTTGAAAGTGGTGGAACTGTTGAAACTTTAGAATAAGGATTACTGAGTTGTTGCTTCTATGCAAGATTTTACCATGTTAAGTGAAAGGCTACCTAATTATTTTGTTCATTTATACACTCAGTATGGTTTAAACAGCTGTATTTGATGTCCAGTTCACAAGAGGTGAGCTATGGAGGTGAAGGTGGAGTGTCAGCTGGGTTGGCTTGGGATCCGCCTAGGGGATTTACACAGCATCCTGCATAGGTCATAGCGGCATGACCTTGGGTGCTAGTCCTGGGTCCCTCATTCTGCGGAAGGGTTCCCCTGCCCTTCTTCCCAGTCACTGTGAGCTAACCTCTACCACATCCCTCTACCACGATGTTTGTGCCTTGGAGGCAGACGATCATGGGCTGAATCCACTGAACCTGTAAGCTAAATTAAACCACTCCTCATTTAAATTGCAGGTGTGGGATATTGTGTCTCAGCGACGGGAAAGTGATTAATATAATTAAAATTTTGTCACATAGTATATTATACAGATGTATAAAAATGGCAAGTAAAGTGTACACAGAATTACCAGTTTAAAACAATACATCACATTAAAAGACACATGGCCCTTAATCCCACTCGGAAGACGCTTCTTCAGTTTGAAAGCGCTTAGCCGTACTTCTTGGCACTTTGTAAAGCACTTCTGGGGTAATTTTTAAGTGTCTTTATAAGTTATGATGAAATATATGGTTCATGCTGTTGCTGAACTCCGTCCAGTGAAAAGGCTCATTGTGAAAACATCATCATTTGTCCTTATCTATTACATTCTTCAGATCTGGTACAGTTTCATTTTGAGTCTTACCCAAAGGCACAATGACCATGACAAGTAATGTGCTGAATCAATTTAGGACAGGGACACACCCACAAAAATCCACTAAAGAACATCTTCAGAAAGTAGTAAGAGAAATGAGACGAGTTCTGTGAGAAAGGGAGTGTTTCCAGCAAATTGATGTGTCTTTCACTATAAAAACTGAGTTTTAAATTTATACATTTACCATATCTCATCAGACTTCATATATTTATATAAAATATATATGATATCATTATATAACACTCTATATTATCAATGTAACATACTATTATGTTTTATTATATATTTATATATAATATATATTGCTTCAATTCTTTTTTTTAAAATGGAAATACACTGGACATTAACATATCTTAAAAAACTTGAATTTTTCATGATCTTTACTTTTGTTCAGTTTTCTTTGGGTATATTAAAATGTTTAATTTAAAATATGATTTTATAAGCATATCTAGTAACATCATAAGTGTTTTTTTGTAAAATAAAATGTAATATTTTATTGGATATATGAGAAACATACTTTTTTTAAATTGCCAATTATTATTGACAGAAGACCAACAAATTTAAACACTTTAAAGTTCCTTTGTTAATTCTCAGTTCAAACTTCTTGCATTTGTAGGCCAGGGAGATGCTTATAAACATTTTTCTTATATTATTTATTTAATACCTGAACAGCATCAGTTACCTCATCAACATTATGGCTAATGTTTATTGCATGACCTATTATTTATTCAGAATTGAGACAAAATGTTAAGGTGTTTCATGTAATGCTTTTGCATAGGTATATGTTCAGAGAATGTAAAAATTCTTTTTCCACCTTCCGTATAATTTCTCCTCATTATTTATATAAGTTAAAACTTCATTAACCATTTTTTAATACAATTTACAAATTATTTGATAATTTATCAAATGTTTATTTAATAATTAACACTCATCAATTCACACATGTCAAACACTTGATTTATTACAATGGCTCATGATGTATTTTCTTAGATATGGAGGTTCTCTTCTGCTTTCTGGTTATTCTATCTTCTATCTCCAGTTCCAAATACAGCTCCAAACCTCAAGCTAATCTATTTCAGTTTCATCAGCAGAAATGTTTCCCCTCATGGTTTTTTGTGCATTGCCTGATGGGAATCACTAAAATCATGTCTAAGGGTCAGGAGAGATTATTATATTTCCCAGATCCCTCAGGGCAGACTGGTTAGCAGTGTCCAATACAGAATGTCATAAGCCCTAAAAATTGAAGTCTTCAGCTGTTCATACCTTGCTTCTGTCTCTCTTCTGCTATCTCCTCCAGTAGTACAGAGATCTTATTTGGTACCTATATAAAACTTACTATGTATGTGTTCAAAATATCAGTCATAGTCTTTTATGTATTTTTATGGAGAAAAAAGAAGACACTAAATTTGCTCATGATTCATAACTAAACTTCCCCCAAAATCATGAATTTTCTTTGATTACTTGGAATAGATATAGAATATTTAATTCAAAATAATACAGGATATTATAGATAAAAGACATCAAAATCATTTTTTATTTGCTACCAATCCTAATAAGCTTAAAGTTTCCTTAAGATAAATTTCTTTAGGAAAGATTTATAAAACCACATGGTAACTTTCTATGTTTATCATTATATGTTATGAATTAGTAATCATCGTAATAATCAGTGTATATACTAATTATGTATATATTACATACACATATTTCTATACCTATAATTTTAAATCTATTGTAATTATGGAGTGTTATAAATCAGTTGCTAACTGTATCTTCTAATTCTGTTATTTTGGTTTGTTTGTTTGTTTGCTTGTTTGATATCAGGACTCAAACTCAGGACCTTACACTTGCCAGAAAGATGCTGTGTTGCTGAACTGTATCCCTGGATCTGCTTTTTTATAACCATAAAAACAGTTTAAATTAGTTCTTTACTTCATTTAATCTTTCAGCATTTATTAAATTGTGAAATACCACTATTCAATTTGCATCATGTTATAACAGGGCTATCTCATAAGTTACATTGTTACTAGATATTATTCCAAAAGCTATTTTCCTTCATATTTTGGTCCCACTCACACTGTCAACAATTGGCTATGATTTATTTAGGAAAATGTTGACAAGTGACTTCTCTTCACAAATAATGCTGCAAAATGAAGAACTAGGGACACCCTTCATAGCCACAGCTGTATTTTTCAGGAAGGAATAACAAGTAGACTATCAAAAAAGCTGAAATAAAAAATGTAAATAAAGAAGTTTTTTGATCAACTAAATTAAGCTTCATTGTTCTAATTATATTGATTACACTGGAAATTTTTTATGTTTTGCATGATCCATACTTACCACTAACAATATTTTATGTTCTTCTCTTTCTTCTAAAGCTGTTTTATTTCAGGTTTTGAAATAGTCATAAATCTAGTTTGGCAAAAAGATTTAATCCATATGTTTTCCTGATTTTATTAAAACAATTAAATTTATATTGTACAAGCTCCTTTGAATAGCTCTTTTAAGTATATGTATATATAATATATATTATCTTCTATTTAAATACTATTTTAATTTACTAAACACATTACATGTCCCTAAAGCTACCTCTGGCTATGCTTCAACTGTTTATAAAAAGTCCTATTTCTATAAGTGTATAAAATATACTGAAATATTCTCAAGTCATTCATACAACAATGCTAAAATGAAGAAACTTCCAAGAAGTGCACTTTTAAAAGTACATTATGTTTGTATCAGACAAAGATGGTTTAAAATGTCTTAGAAGTACACAAAAAATTAAGGTAGAAATATTAGAATATATTTGCTAAACATTTTCACTGACATATTCCCCTCTAACTCAATTTAGCCTGCTTATGAATCCTTGGTTTGCTTTCTTAAATGCATATAATGAAGCTATATTTTTATTTAATTTCAAAGAGAATAATGTTCCTTCTCCAATACTACTGTGGGATGCTTTCAGTAGTACATGGTTTAAATGATAGTAAACATTCAGGGACACTAATGCAGTACTATGCTAATACAAATTGAAAAGTATAGATGTAATAAATAAGAATTTAGAGCAGGAACCAACCTTAATAAACATAAGGCCAAATCTTCTTACTTTATAACCAAACAACATTGACATTAACCTAATAATTTCATAGCAATTTAATGAAAAACCCTGACTTGATTCCAGATTTTCTAGTGACTTGCTATACAAAAGGAGTGTGCATATTTCCAAATATGCCAGGAAATAACAGTGGCATTTGTAGTTATAAATTACTAAATGAACTCTATAGATTATTTCCATGGTCATGCTGTTTCTTGTGCTTTATAACAGATACTTTTTTACACATCATTTAGATTTAGATTTGTAAACTACATAAAAGTTAAAATAGAATAAATGCCAGGTTGTACATTAAAGCAGAACTCTTTATTTTAAAATTTTATTTTTTATTAGCATGTTAGTGCACTACATTTTTGCACTATGGAATGATTACATTGCTCTCGGGGAAGCGGGTGTGTGTGCTTAACACATATTAATGTACTGTTTCACTACTTCCCCTCCCTTCCTGTCCCTTCTGTCTCTTTGTTACTTTCCCTTTTCCAAAACATCTATCTTCTTATTTCTCATTATCTAAATTATATTTTGTGGTTCATTAATATTTTGCATTTCTCATATAATAGAATTTAAGCTTGAGAGACCAAGATACCTGTTTCTGTGGTATTCAAGCTTAAACAGTGAGTAATCTGCTTTTCATCAAAGTCATGGATGGGGGTTACATTCGGTCCTTGTGAGATAATTAAACCACAGGTCACCTGAACACAAGGCTTCAGGTCATATCTGACTGACCTAAGGATTTTCCATGGTTTCTTGCCTTGATCATCTTCCCATACTACAGTCTGTGTCATCAAATCCCCGGGGCAAGAGGGCAACAATGTCTATGAAGGCAGCGTAACTGGTAAATTAATTACATATGTGACAGCATATCAGTTTGGTTATTTAATATTCTTTACAAAGAGCCACTCATATGCAAGTAGCAGGAATTATACAAGGACATGAACATCAGGAAATAGTGTGATTGTGGACCATCCTCTGTCTATCTACCATGTATAATGTGCATAGATGATGCAGGCTAAAGAGTCATGGTCCAGTGCATCAAAACTATCTCTGAAATAAACTAAAATATTCTAGGTACTTTAACATAATAAAGCTATGTGAAATTATGACATTATGCATGAGTATATATACAGATAACAGACGTGTAATTCATGCCAGTGATGCCTAGACATCCACTTTCACCTTCTCAAAAATGGAGAAAAAAAGTAGGAAAAGCAAAACTGCCTGGAAAGTGATTATTCTCTACGTATTTTTACTAAGAGACCTGAAGGCCAAGGGTTGCCTCTAATTTAGAGCTGAGGTTTTTTTTAAAGAGAAAAAAAGATAAAAATAACAATGAAACATAGTTTCAAAACATGTTGGCTGGACAGTTACAATAATTAGTACTTTGTGTATTGTTGTTTTCCTTCAGAGTACAAGAAACAGGCAGGATAGTTTGTTCAAATAATATTAGCACAAAACTTTCTTTTCAGTGAATTAAGAAAAATCAGCTGTATATCTATCTTAACTATCTTGTGTGTACATATATATTTTCCCTTTCATTTTCTTCCTTTCTCCTTTCCCCAGTCATAGTTTGTCTTTTCTATTGGGAGTTTCTTCCCATTTCACAATATCTTTTGTGAATTTCGGATCTTAGTTACTCATTTGGTTTCTCACAATATGGACACAATATGACGTTTACACATATGCATCTGATTTATTTCACTCACGAGTATGGTCTCAAGTTGCACCCATTTCCCTATGAAAGCCTCCATTTTATCTTCCTTTATGACTAAGCAGTACTCCATTATTAAACAAAAAAAATCTTTTTATCTAGTCCTTGGTTGATGGGCATTTGGATTGTTTCTAAGTTTTAACTATTACAAAAGTTGCTGCTATAAACATGCGTGCACATATATCATTGTGGCATGATATTTTTAATTCTTCTAGGAAGAAACCCAGAAGGGAAATAGCCAGTTCAAATGGGACCTCTAATCCTACTTTTTCAAGGATTCTCCATATGAATTTCCACAGTGATTTCACCAGTCTATACTCCAACCAACACTGGAGAGGGGTCATTTTTCCCCATAGCCCTTCCAGTATTTGTTATTGACTGATATTTTGATGAAAGTCATTCTTACTAGAATGAGATGGAATTTCAGTATTTTTAAATTTGCATCTCTCTAATGATCAATGACATTGAACATTATTTCATGGATTTATTTACAGTCTGTATTTCTTCATTTAAGAAATGTGTATTCATTTCACATGTCCATTTTTGGACTGGATCTTTGAATTTGGGAAGTCTGATTTTTTTTCAACTCTTTGTATATTTTAATTATAAGTCCTTTGAGGAAAAATGAGAATTATTTTCCTATTCGGTAGGTTGTCTTTTAACTCTGTTAGTGATTTCTTTGGGTATGCAAAAGCTTTTTAATAAAGTGAGGTCCTATTTGTTGGCTCTTTGTAACATTCCCTTGTAGTCTATGTTTTTGTTCTTTAACTCCCTGCCTGTGTCTTTGAGATTTCTACTTATTTTCTCTTCCAGGAAATCTGGTGTTTCTGTTTTAATATTTAGATCTTGGAGCCATTTTTGACTTTAGATTAATGCATAGCAATGCACCTGAGTCTACAATAACATCTTAAACAATGAGATATTTATGAATGAATTTAACAAGTAACATAAAAGATGTGTACAGCAAAAATTACAGTAACCAAAAAAGAAGAATGAAGAGAACATCAGAAAGTGGACACATATCCCTTTCTCTAGGAGAGCAAAACTCAACATAAGGGCACTGGCCACACCCCAAAACTGTTACACAGATTTAATGTAATGCAATCTCAATGAAAATACAATTAGCACATCCCACAGATTTAGAGAAAAGATTCCAGAAATTCACCTAGAACCAGAAAATACCTAGAATAGCAAAAACAAATTCTGGGCAACAAAGACAAGTTGGGGGCATCACAATCCATGACTTGAAATTATTCTACAAACTTCAGTGATAAAATCAGCACGGGACTGGTGAAAACATAAATAAACCAAAACCAGACCTGAGGATCAGCGGAACAGAATAGAAGATGCAGGGACAACCCCAAACACACTTCTTTGACAAAGGAGCCAAACATGTTCACTGGAAGAAACCGTCTCTTTACTACATAGTGCTGGAAAAACTGGCTTTCCACATGCCAAAAACTAAAACTAGAGCCATGTCTGTCACCAAGCACTAAACTAGACTGAAATATTTTACAGAATGTGGAAGAGCACAGTAAAGCAGAGGCAGTAAAAATAATACATAATTTTTCAATGCCATTATTTGTTTACAACTAAATTAATCAGGACGAGCAAAAACACTAATCAAAAAATGTAAAACAAATTATATGCTAGCAGACTTACAAATGAGCTCATCTTGGCCTAAACTCTTGGACTGCAAACACTCACTGAAAAATACATCAGGGGAGTGAACTAACACAAGCGGGACAGTAAGTCCTTCTTTTCTCTTATGAAGCGTAAAAGGCTAATAGGATGGGAGCTATGATTTATTAATTTTAACGATACTGCCAAATTAAAGTGCTGACTCTTACATTTAGGAAATTTAAACAGAAAAGCCATATCATCCATACATTAAAAGATAAATTTTCCTTGAACCTGCTAAAAGGAAATATAACTCATGTTCCTCAAAAAATTTTTTTATAACTTTGTCAATGTCAATGTTCTACTCCAAGGAGTAGACCCACATAAAATTTATCTACAAAATGTTGACTTGGGGAAAAATTATCTAGAGAATAAGGGAAAATAAATGAAAATTCTCTGAAGCATCACTTTCCTTTCCAACCAAATTGTTTTTTATATTCATAGATTCAAATAACATATAATGATGCAAATCAATATTTTCTAATAACTTTTAAATTCAAAGAGTTAAAATTATTTATTTAGAAATCTTCGTAAGATATATGTCTATTATTTGGATACTATGTTTACTGCTGCTAAATGCCATACAATAATCTATTTTAAGGTAAGTGAAGGATATTACATCTTATTTTAGTCAATAATGAACACTTAAGACCCAGATTTCTGCCTTGTTTGGACTCCTTTAAGATTTGTATTCTAAGTTGAGTCTTTAATGTATATATGATATTTTATAGATTTCAAATGCATACAGAAAATAGTGTAAAAATTGTTTTGTCACTTGGAACATTACTAGTCAACTAAATAAACGCCTTTAAAAAACGAGCCTGGTTCATTATAACTAAGTAAAGAAATGCAACCTTTAGAAACATTGGGAAGAGAAGATCATTTTGAACAGTTTTCTCCCATAAAATCAGTTTCAGGAAACACAACATTAGAGGTTATTACTCTTCAGAGTTAGTCAGAGAACATTTTTCCCAATACTCACTAATACTCCTTACAGACAGAAAAAAAAAATAGATTGGAGACTAGAAATTTGGAACACAGGAAAAACTCAGGAAAACCAGGCTAGAACATCAATTTCTTTTTTTCTTTCTTCACCTTGCTCAAGTTCAAAAGAATAATGAGTTAATTAGTTCAGGAACTGATTAAGTTCTCTAAAATATGGATTAATTAGTTGAAATATCCAGAGGATAAAGTTTAATTGAAATATTTGTTTTCAGTATTTCTTTAATTAATTTATTATATATTTAATGCACACCCTGTAGTGATTTTATGCATTCCATGTGGTATACATGCTGCATCACTACACTGACATGATGATATAATGAAATATATTAAATTGCCTACAAACTCCCACTGTTATTTTTTATTTGTGGTAGGAGAACATAAAATTACTCGCTGGGCTAATTTTGAGCATGCAATAGCTCACGGTATGAGTAACCACAATCTTCATGTAGGACACTACATCCCACGTAACTGTATGCTTGTACCCTTTGATTTAATTGGACCCAATACCTCTCCCTCCCAGTTCTTGTAAGCATTTTTCCATTCTCTGGTGCTATTTATTCTACATTTTTTTTTAGTTTTCAAGTATAAGTGAGATCATACAGTGTTGTGTTTCTGTCTGGATTATTTCACTTAGTATAATGTCTTCCACATTCATCTAGTTGTTATAAATGACAACATCTCCTATTTTATAAGATAGAATCAAACATAATATACATATATATGATAGATGATATAAATATGTAAATTTTCTATTCAATTCATCCATTGATGAGATGAACATTAGGTTGTTTTCATATTGCCTATTTAAATAAATGTGGGAGTATAAATGCTTCTACACTGATTTCATGTCCTGTGGGTATATACCCAGCAGAGAAATCATTGATTTGTATAGTAAATTTTAATTTTAATTTCTTTATAAATCTATTCACTATTGTCCACAAAGGTTATACTAATTTGTATTTCACCAACAGTACATATGGGCTTCCTTTACTTCATGCCCTCTCCAAAAATGTTTATTTCTTATCATTTTGACAATAGCCGTGCAAAAGTATGAGTTGACATCTCACTGTGGTTTTATTTGAATGTGTTTGTTCACTGATGTTGAATTTCCTTTCATATACATGTTGACCTCTTCCTGTGTTTCTTTTGGAAAACTTTATTCTGTTCCTGAGCCCATCTTGTAAATCACATTACCTTTCCTTTTGTTTTTCTCTAAAGTTGGGCAAAGTTGTTCCGTTTTGAATACTAACTCATCAGATATATTGTTTCCAAAGTTTTGCCCTGTTCTGTAGGCTTTCATTTGGCTATTTTTCCATGTGAATACTCTAGCTTGATATAGTACTGCTTGTTTATTTTTACTTTTGTGGCCTTAGCTTTTGGCGTGATACCCAAAATACTGTTCTGAAGGTCAATGGTTAAGGACTTTTTTCTCTTAAGAGCATTTAAAGTTGAAAGTTTTGCATTACAGATTAATCCATTTTGAAGTGGTTTTTGTCTGTGTGGTGCAAATCAGGGTCCAGTCTTTGTCATATGAAAATTCTGTTCTCCTGTCACTGTTTATTGGGCAGACTATCCTTTCCCTGTTTTCTCTTCCGGGTGAGCTTGTTAAAAACTTAGCTGACCACATGCTTGGGCTTATTTCTGTGCCTCTGTTCTTACCCTTGATGTATGTGTCTGTTTTGATATCAGTACCATATTGTTGTGATTATAATATTAGTAATATTATTTGAATTTAGAAAGTGTGATGCCTTAAATATTGTTGTGATTTCTTACTTTGCTTTGAATACCATCCGTTTTATCAATGATGAAATATTTATTTGTCCACACCTGTGAAAAATGCCTTTAGGATTTTGGTAAAGATGGTACTGAATCTGTAGATTAGTTTGGATAGTATAAACAGCTTAACACCATTCTTTTATTTATAAACATATCGTCTATTTCCATTTATTTGTGTCAATTTATGTCATCCATGTAATATAAACCTATACATATTTCATCTATTTGGTTCAAATTACTGTTAAGTATTTTACTTTTTTGGATGCTAGCATAAATTGAAAATGTCCTTGATTTTAAAGTAAGATTATAGTAGGATATTCACATATGCCAAAATATTTCCTGTTTTAATAAATTACATCATTGAATGGATTAACAGACATACAGGGTTCCATTTTAAAAACACATAGATATAACTTTCCACTGACAATCATTTTCTCTTTTGTATTTTAACAATAATATATATGTATATATAATAATAATGTATTTTTAAGAAGAAAACCAAAAATATTGGCCAATATATGCTGTTCAGCTTTCTTTTATTATAACAAAACATCTGAGGCAATTAATTCATAAAGAGAAAAGGACTATTTTGACTTATGATATTTGGAGGTACAGGTTGAGAAGTCTACCTACAAGAAGTGACCTGTTTACAGTTTAATCAAGCTGAAATTATGTGAGGTCATCTTGGGCAATTGTTTTCTTTTTGCCCCAAAGGTTACTTTCATCTACAGTTTAGATGTATAATCCTTTCCCATTCTTTGCTGCCTGCATTCAGCAGACTTCAGAGCTTGTTAATCACCCTTAGCCAGCTCAGTCTTATACTCAACAGTGCCTCCCCCCAGGACCAGCCGGCTCCAGCAAGTCCTGCTGGCTGGATCTCCAGAGCAAAGGCCTGATTGGCCAGTGTTGCTTGCTCGGATCAGAACTGTGACCTCAAGATATTCCTCATTATTTGCCACTGTGATGTTTTTTGCTTTTCATCCTGTACTCCAAGTAAAATTAATTTACTGGAAGTTCAGAATGTCTGCCTGTTCTGAATGCCTGCTCTACATTTTGGGAGAATGTGAGTAATCCGTAGATAAAATGACACAATTTTCAGTCTTACCAAAATTTAGTAGGCCTCCTTGAACAAAGTAAGATATGTAGTTTGATAACTCACAAAACTGGTTGTTTCTGACAATTTTGTTAAGTATCTTCTGCTTTGGATACCTGGCCACACAGCTATTTTAAAGGTCCTCTCCCCACTGGTTCTACGATTCTTAATCCAGAATTTTCATATATTTTCAGATGCATAAAATGTTGCCGTTCTCTAACATTAGAAAGATCATTAATGGTAGCTCTTGCATAAAGGATGCTTCATTCTTTTATTTTTCACATCATTTAAATTTATTTAGTGACAGGTTGTCACCAATCTTTTTGCTAAGTTTACTTAATTAGAACAGTCCATTCCGTGTCATTTTACTTTCAAGAACTATCATCTGTCCTAAATGGGTTCCCCCCATGAGCCCCTTAGGCAGCACTAGCTTTATGTTGCTGTAATAAAATCTGAGTGAAATATAATGCTGACTGCACCGTAACTGCCTCAACATTTGATAAGGACTCTTGCGTTCTCCCGAATTCACAGTCTTCTGTATCCACACAAATCCTACTTTCTCTCTGTCTCACCTTCTGCTAATTTTCATTCGTATAACTTTTCTGTCAATAACACATTACTCCTTGCTGTACATAACACTCCTTCACAGCACTGCAACCTTGCATGTTTGTGTTACAGTGCTGCAATCACGCCGATCAAATGTTCGTATCATTATCATTTCGACCTCCTTCCAGAGGACACACTGCATTTGGAGGATCCCCACATTTGAACCTGAAGTAACTGACTTTTTCACTTCTCTCATAGATCCTTGGGCATAGAGGAATATTTTACTTTGAAATAAGAGTTATTTTCAAGATTATTTTAATCACGTATATGTTTTCTCATGGAAGACACATCATCTTTCTTTTATCAGTGCTTGCCATAGTGCCTGGAAAAAATTAAGTTTTATTAATTATTCATGAAAGAAATTCCAAGTGATTCTGGTTCACAGAAATGCATAGTCTAGTTTAGTTTCCTCCATATAAATTTACATATTTCCTTTTGCATCCATCGTATTTTTTCCACATTAATGCTATGATCACTCGTCCAACAACTACAAATGTCATTTGTAGAATGGGCAGATGCATAACTGCATGAGCCCCATTGTTTTTAGCCTTTGAGGAGGATGGGAGCTGCCCAACGGGGGAACTGCAGGCCCCATCGTCCTTGCAACAGGTCAGAAATATTACTAACACTTCTACATGCGAGATTGAAACTTCACCGTGCCCCTCTGTCACCGTGGCACTGTCCCTGCGTGTTTCTATTGGCTTTTTCAGTGCCTCAGCCCCATCCACTGCCTGCAGGTCGGAAGATTAGACACAAATGGCATCTACTGCACACAGCAGGATGACCTATGTCCTTCTGAGGGTTCGTTGTGCAGTCATTTTGAATAGGATAGATGGCATTCTTATGAAGACTGAAGAGAAAGATCCACAATGCCAAAAGCATATCTCCTTTCACTCTCTTCCCATTTTAATTTTAAGTTAAAATTTAAGAAGTTTGGAAAATTGTTGTCATTTCTTAGTGACATTACCGTGATACTGCTATATGGCCTTGTATTTTTGACAACTTTTTCTTCACTATACACATAGAAAACATAACACAGTGCTTCATGTGTTTGAATTCAGTTCTATACCACTTAGAATTGACATCAGTGGTTCTGATATTTCAAGGATCTAAATATTAGATAAATTGTGACAAGGTATACATAATTTTCTAACAGCAGACTTCCAGGATGGGAGATTGAACAGATTCTGCATAAAGGTTTTCAGAGAGAGCATGGCTCTAATAAATTTGTCTTTGTATTTCTTAGTATATTTCTTTATTTCATCATTCAATACATGTGTCACTATTTAAAATATGGAAAGATATTGAAAATAGCTTGATTTTTAAAAAATAAAAAACCATGATTTTTGTGCTCTGATTTGAGAAAGATAAATGTGAATGAACATTGTAAAATCATATTCAATAAGGACAAAATAAAAGATACTCACTCATGTTGAATGTATTCATGGTTTTCTGTACAATCTCAATGACGCAATAAAAAGTACAGCATACAGGACAGGCAGAATTGTTATTATTTGTATATAATATTATTTTTACACAGAAAACCAATGGAATTAATTATCATTCAGCAAATTCCCTTACCTTAGTGGTGTTAAATATATTGACATAAACTAGGCATGCCAAGTGATGCATTCCTCTAATCCCAGGACTCAGGAGACTGAGGCAGGAGGTTTACCACAAGACCCTTTATTCTTGGCCATATAGTGAATGCAAAGCCAGCCTATATTAAACAGTGAGACCCTGTCTTAAAAAGTAACAAACAAAAACTAACACAATAAGAATTTCACGTATTAAAGGCAGTAGTTTCCTAACATTAAAGAATAAATACAAATGAAAAATTGTTATGGATTAAAAACTGGTGGTCAACTTAATACCAGCTAGATTACATCAGTATGGCGCTGAGCATAGATGTTTCACCTGAGGAAGATTGCCAGCAGAAATGGAGACTTGGAGAAGGAAAAGCTGGCATTGGTGCATTAATGTGTTGAGGTACTGTGGGTTCTCGTATGAGTTGCTGTTGGAGTAGCTGGTTCTCCTGGAGAAGCTCTGGTCTTCATATCGAACATTGCTTCCTGGCTCCAGAGATGAATGCCGGAGTCCAGCTGCGGCAGGGCTAGGGTTTCCCAAAGGTGGTCAGGGAGTCGGTGATTGAGAGACAGAAAACACTGCACACCAGTCTGTGAGTCAATCTGAATCCGCTTTATTTTTTAGAAGCTGGAATATATATTTGCTAACCTTTGGCAGCCACCCCCAGCCCCAAGCAGGAAACGCCCCAGGCTTAGGGCCAGGCAGGGATAATCCTAAACAATAGGTTTTAACCTCAACCCCAAGCAGGAATCACCCCAGGTTCAGGGCAATAGGTATCAATTAACATTTTAATCTTGACATT